>JAOEHX010021597.1:0-15465 GCA_025448015.1 Bolborhynchus lineola | reverse complement strand
ATCTATTTTACCTAAATGTAAATTCCCACCTTTACTTGTGAGAACACAAGCAGGTTATGGTGAAGTGGCTAGCCTGTAGAATATAGCACTTCTCAACATCTGCAGATTTATTCAAGTTTTCTGAGGAACCCTTGTCATGCAGTAAATCAGAATTCAGGCTTTCCTGAGGTATCTTGCTCATGCAGTCATACATGAAAATTGTGAACTCTTTAAGTCGTGTAGCTTCTGTTTCCTTAGCATTTTTTCGTATGTGGCAAGGGCTCGGTCTAGCTGAGCCCCTGAATTGTACTGTCTAGCTATGCCTCGATAGCAATAACTAGTCCCAAAGTCATTCAGATTGTGTTAGTATATTCATACACTAATTGCCACTTTCAAATAGTGGTTTGGACAAGGCCATGTTGCTTTGAAGGAGGAGAGGCTAAAGTGTAAGAAGTTTCTACGTTAGAAAATGGTTCTTTTGTTGCTATAAGTGTAACCCCTAATGCTGTTGCAATGATAGTAGTAATTCTGTGGGCCTAATACCCAACAATTCGTATTTCTGCCTGTTTATATACAACACAGTGTTGAGCTTTAACCCCAGCTGGCAACTGGGCCACACGCAGCCACTTGCTCACTTCCACTTCGGTGGGATGGAGGAGAGAGTCAGAGATTGAAAGTGAGAAAACTGGGTTGAGATAAAGACAGTTTAATAGGTAAAGCAAAAGCCACACACACAAGCAAAGCAAAATAAGGAATTAATTCACCACTTCCCATGGTCAGGCAGGTGTCCAGCCACCCCCAGGAGAGCAGATCTCTGTCATGGGTAATAATGACTTGGGAAGAAAAATACCATCACTCTGAATCACCCTGAATGCTCCTAATACGTTCTTCTTCTGCCATCTTTATATGGTGAATGTGATGCCTTATGGTACGGGATATCTCTTCAGTCAGTTGAGGTCAGCTGTCGCAGCTATCCCCTCCAACCTTCAGCACTCCAACCCTGCTTGCCGGTGGGGTGTTGAGAGGAGCAGAAAGGGCCTTGGCTCTGTGTAAGCCTTGCTCAGCAGTAGCAAAATTATCCCTATGTCATTGACATTGTTTCCAGTACAAATTCAAAACACAGCCTCATGCAAGCTACTATGAAAAAATTAACTCCATCCTAGCCAAAACCAGCACTTGCAGTCACTTGTAGATCCTGTAACTTTCAAATCCAAAAGAACAAAAAGTTGAGAAGAACACTGAGGACACTGGTAATTTGAAGGAAAATTAAAATATTAGGATATTAATTCTGGAATAACATGAAAATCAGTTAGGTCATAAACTACATTTGAACATTAGCTCATAATTTACCCTTGGAACACGAGGTCATTCTCAGTTCTGCTGAGCTTCATTGAAGTAACAGAAGAGGGAGGGACAGGAAGGAATGGGAATGGAGAGTGATGAAGCACACAGAATCCATAATAGGAAGAACTATGGCTGTGACTTAGGGGAAAGGAGAAAGATACAAATGACAAGATTGAATGGCAAGTTTAAATGGAAAACCAGCATTACAGTCTTTGCATATGCCATTAATGGCTGACTTATAAGTTAATAATTGCAGTTTGTCTGAGTTGAGAGCCAAGTCCTCCATAAATGGTATTTTGGAGCCAAGGTTTTGATTGTTTTATGCAAGAATACAGAAAGACAATTTTATGTATATTTTAAGGTTACATATTTTCACAGGTGCGGCACTTTGCTGGACTGGCCTTTAGCACCTCATCCCAGTGGCACAGGCTTTTCTCATAGCAAAAACCTGATATATGTGAAAAACTCAGTCAACTCTCAAAAATGCATGCCACTGAATTACATTGTGATGGCTAGCTGAGACAGCCTGTATCTCATGATACATGCCTGAACCACCTTGTGAGTAACTGGGAATCAGTCCACTCCAAAAGTTGCTCATCCACTCAGAAAGCCACATGGCATCTCATAAACAAAACCCATATCCCTTGTCTTTAATGCTTCTGTAACTGGGGTTTGGAGCCCTGGTGAGTGGTTGGTCTGGAAGCAAGAGATGTACTGTGATCCCAGATCTCCCAGAGAGCCTAGAGACCTTTCAGTTCCATGATGAATCTCCTCTTGTAAACCTACTACTGCTCATACAGTACTACGCATTTTCAAAATGTCATAAAAGCAGTTTGAAAAATGGTGACTTTGCCTTCTCAAAAAGAAAAAAAAAAAAGGCAAAACACCAAACATACGGATTGGCAGTTTTCCATGTTTGCTGATAGAGATTTCTTCAAATTAGTTAATTCTCAGAAAATTCAATGACTGTCAGATGAGAAAAGTTAAACATACTCTATGTTTCCCTGGTTATATTCTTAGTGAAAGCCCTTTGTTTTCCAGCTCTATAATTTTTTTAGTTTTTGCTTCTGTATTCTTTCTTGACCTCAGCTGCTCCAAGCAATGTCCCACATATCCAAACCAATGCAATGAGTTTCCTCCCCTTCTTCAAGATTATGTTGGCTTTCTCCCAGCCAGATTTCTAATTTTCTGTCAATTTTCTGTCCTTGCTTGTTCTATGCTTCCTTTCTGACTTTCATCTGGTGTTCCTTCATGTTTTCACTTTCCTCACAAGTGTCCACAGTCCATTACACACAGACAATCTATGTGAGCCCACTGGAGCCTCTGCTGTGGTTTAATGTGGAAAAACCCAGGCAGAGATAAGAACAATTTAATAATAATGTGCCATATACTGCCCTGCTTTTAATACTGATATTCATATTTTCCAGTTCAGCAAAGTGTTTGCTCTTCTCAGCTTCCTGGGACTTACGTATATATGGCAGCTGCTTGGTTCCTTGTAAAATGGTGTTTCAAATTGACAGAGGAATTAATGAATATTCATAACCATTCTTCTATTATTGAGCTTGAATATCATGAGACAGCTACTTGATGTATGGTTTTGTACAATAGAATGTCATCAGTTACTGATACCTCTTTCACATACAAAGGGCATTTGCTGTAAATGAATTTAAATGTAAACTGTTACACAGTAAATTGTTTCCCTGCTTGCTAGGGGAACAATTCAACTCAGGACTCAAGTGCTTGGAAGTTGTAATAAAAAAACCAGAAACTGTTTCCCAGGTACTCATGAACACATTTTATTAAAATGAAGCATGAATGCATATTCATGAAGAAAATGGGAGAACCATTCTTAATCAGAAAAAAAGTCTGAAACAATTTTCTGTTATTTCAAAGAACTCTTTCCAAAGTACTTGTTTGCAGCCAGATACCTCAACCACTCACTTCCTTAACTCATAATTACTGCACCTCGGTGTATGTGCTAACAAAGTGCAAACTCTTTTATGTCCCTGTAGATATCAAACTACTTTTAAGTTCAGGAAGTGCTACAGTCAAGATTTAAATACAGTGGTTTTGAAACTATCAATTCAATCATTTTATGTATTTTTACAAACACTACTTTAAAGCAACTGCTTTATACAGAGAGCTGTCATTGCAGATATTCACTCCCCTATACCGTGCTGCTATGTAATATCCATTTGTGTTCACACAAGGCACTCTGTAGAGAGCTTCATTGCAGTGATGGATGAAAACATTGTGCTTTATTTACAGGCATAGCCTTTCTCCTTTCATGCAAGCAAGTGCATTTCCCAATGTTCTGAAACACACAGCGTGGTACAAACTGATATTCTCCTTTTTAACCCATTAATAAACAGCACTAGTGTGACTGAAGATTTGCTTCAAGCTGGGCTTTCCTATCCCAAAGCTACTGAAGCTTGGCTCACTCTTTTTATTGAGTTCTGAAACCTGAGTAGATGAGCTACTTGATTTATGATCAATGCTTAAAGCTAGGGGAAAATCCTGTTGAAATGTGCTGGCTGACTGTAAATACTTCTCACAACTTTTGACTTCTTAGTCTTTAACACTAAAGATTTCATGCTTGGTTGGTTGTTTCTAGCATTTGTATATCAATAAAAAAATCCAAACAAACAGAATTCACTCACATAAGTGCTAGTTAAGCTGACTGCTTTACTTCATTTTGGGAAACATCCCTGTTTTACAAGGGCAGAGAACTCCAGAAATCAACATGTAGCTGAGAGCAGTTGTTCCCAGAATGAATGGTAAATTTGGTTGCAGCCATTATTAAGATTTTCATACATTTTCAGTCTTACTAATTATCACTTTTGTGTTTACTGATTTGTGAGTTCATATGGAAATATTAATTTCAGTTTCTGTAAATGAATGTTAGGGAACATAAGACCATAACTACTATGGTTTTAGTCTAGGAAGCACAATTTTACAAGTTTGTGATCTCACCAGCATAAACTTATGTATTTTTAGGATTCAGGTAATGTAACAGGATGAGAAGAAAATGTTTTAACTAAGAATTTTGAAAAAGACTATTTTGGGAGAATTCAGTTGCCTCTGCCTAAGTAGGCATCCATTAGTTTTTGTGAGGAAGTCCTGACTGCCTTTCTATTGCTTCTGAAGGATGTGGGAAAGTTTGTCATTGGGTCAGTCAATTCCCCTCAGGTGTCTTACATACCCTATGGTGTTTCAGTCTGCTTCTATATGCCCATTGTTAGACCTGCAATTTATGTTTTTTCTTTCTATAATGGAACCAATTGCCATATAAGCTAGAGAATCCTCTCTTGAGCTGGAATCATAGAATAATTTAGATTGGAAAAGACCTTTGAGATCACTGAATCCAACCACTAATGTAGCATTGCCAAGTCCACCACAAAAACATGTTCCTAAAAGTCATATCTACCTGTCTTTTAAATACCTCCACGGATGATGATCCCAACCATTTCCCTGGGCAGCCTGTTCCAGTGCTTGACAACCTTTAGTGAAGAAATTTTTCCGAATATCCAATCTAACTCTTCTCTGGCACAACTTGAGGCAATTTCCTCTTGGCCTATTGCTTATTACTTGGGAGAAAAGACCAATGCCCACTTCACTACAACCTCCTTTCAGGTATCTGTAGAAAGTGATAATGTCTCCTCTAAGACTCCTTTTTTCCAGACTAAACAATCCCAATTCCCTCAGCATCTCCTCATCAGACCTGTGCTCCAGACTCTTCACCAGCTTTGTTGCTCTTCTTTGCACACACTCCAGCACCTCAATGTCTCTCTTGTAGTGAGGGGCCCAAAACTGAACACAGTATTTGAGGGGCAGCCTCACCAGCGCTGATTACAGGTGGATGATCACTTCCCTAGTCCTGCTGGCTACACTCTTTCTGATACAGGCCAGGATGCTGTTGGCCTTCTTGGCTGCCCAGGTGCAAGCTGGCTCATGTTCAGCCAACTGTTGACCAACACTTCCAGGTCCTCTTCTGCTGGGCAGCTTTCTAGCCACTCTTCCCCAAGCCTGTAGCAATACATGGGGTTGTTGTGACTCAGGTGCAGGACCCAGAACTTTGCCTTGCTGAATCTCATACAATTGGCCTTGGCCCATCAACCCACTCTGACCAGATCCCTCTGTAGATCCTTCCTGTCCTTCAGCAGATATCACTCCCTACCCACTTAGTGTTCTCTGCACACTTACTAAGGGTGCACTTGATCCCCTCATCTAGACCACTGATAGTTTCTAAACAGAACCAGTCTCAGCATATATGTTTAAATATGCAACATGGCTTACAAAATTTGCTCCAAAACCACTTTTCTAGTTTTGAAATATAAGGTATTGAAGTCACTTGGAAATGGAAAATTCTTTTTCTCTTATTTTCTACTGGAAAAGTGAGAAGAGAAAAGAGAAGTTAAGAGGTGTTAGAAAATAACACATTAATTTCAAGTTTCATGTAGGAAGATTAATATTTAAAAGGAATAGTAGTGCTTTTCCTCATATGTAAGTGCCTTTTTTAGTCAAAAATCAATATGAACTATCACTTTGAGGAGGGTATCTGTGCAAATCTAAAGTTCTGCAGAAAGTATGAGGTAATTGAACATTTAGTGATCTCACCCCTCCAAGTCTGCTCTGAATTGTTTTGGCAGCAGGAGAGGTGCCCAGTACAACTCCCAGACAGAGTCAGACACTGATCTAAACCAGCAAATGACCTGACATACTAACAGCTACCTCCGAAAAATCACTGCCTTTCCTTGTCATATCTCTAACAGAAAGGCTTAAGAGGTGCTCTGCAAAGGCAGTTTTACACCTCTTTGTTAAAGATACATGACTTTTTAAGGCTACTTTATGCTATTTTCTCATAATGAGACTATGATTTCATTTTTTTACTTAAGAACAACAAAAACCACTCAGAATAGAAATTGAACAGTCTTTTAATGAAGCAATTCTCAATATGCTTCTGATTTTCTCTGCTCTCTGAAATCAAGAGGTCTTTCTACAACTAACATAGTAAGGAAATGGTATATTTTTCTGACAAGAAATCCAGATTGTTTCTCTGTTTTCTTCAACTTGATCTGGTACAAAAAGTATCACTTTCGTAAAGGAAAACCAGCACCACCAACAAAACTAGGTTCTCATTGTGAAACTGCAAAATTTGGCAGGTTTTGTTTTGAGAGTGGTGAAATATTGATACTGTCCAGACTGTTTAAACACTGGGAACATTTCAGTGTCCAAAATAAATATGCTCCCAGACCCCAGCCAGAGCAAATTCCAGCAAAAGACCTTGATTTCTGTGACACCAGGTAACCCCCACTCCAGCTGGAGAGCTTGTGGAACAGCCAGTTGTAGAGTCTGGGAGGCCAGCAGCTCACCAGGTGAACAGCTGGGAAATCAGATGTCCTGGAAAGATTGGCAGTCTACTCATCAGGCCACTAGCTGTCAGAAAAGCTGCCCAGGAGGCAGAGTACTTGGTTTTGCCAACCTGTTTTCCTGTATAATTTCCATCAGCATTAACAAAAATAAATAACATACCTGACAGTATTCCATCAGAATATGTATATACATCTTATGATCTCTAATTCAGAGGTTTCTGCCTTTCTCCTTCACCCCATCTATCCCTGGATCTTGATACTTAACAAGCCCATCATTTGAATATGTGAAATTTTGTCAAATTATTATACCTAAGGGGAGGACAAGCCTCTCTCCCAGCTGTCATATCTCATTATTCATTCCTTCTTTCATCCTTCTTTCTCTTCACTTCTCTTCTCTTTATTTGTGCCTTATTTGCCTCTCATCAATACCTCCTCTTTTTTTTGAGTAGCTAGATATTCCCCTCTCTTTTTGCAGCATCTAAGCTTGATCCAACACTTTTAAACCTACAAAATTTATTTGGGAGGTAAATAGGTGAGATCTGTGTGTTTCTTCTCTAACGTCTGTTAGCCATGAATATAAACAAAATAAAGCTAGCTGACAATTCCTGTTATTCCTCCCAACTATTACCAGAATATTTCAGAGCTCCTCCTTGCAGTTGTCACATTTGTTTACCATTGAACACCTTTCATTTAGTAAGCCATTTTTTTAGTTGAAATCTAAAATAAATTTAATACAGGGCTTTAGAATTTAATTTGATATCCCAAGCAGTAGACTACAGGGAAATGAAATTGTTTGATAGCTTTTCTTACTTTTTAACAGCAAAAATTAGGTAGGACATGTTGCTTAGGAATCATTTTGCCCTTGACACTTTTAAGACCAACTCTTGGGTTATAGAATTTGCTTGTGAATGTGAAACACAGAGCTAAGTGAAAGATAAAGAAATTTGGAATATTAGTCTTATCAACTGTGATTAGAAGCTAGCTAAACGTTATCATCCCTTGTGACACTGAAACAAAATAATTTCCACAAAATCTAAGACCATATTTTAAAATCAGAAGTAAAAAGTTTCTTCAAATACCAGAGGACATAATCTTATACTAATATTTCCAACGTGTGAGGATTTTCATGGTTGAAGAATACAAAATAATCTTTGCCTGCCAAATGCATACTTTAATCTCTGTACGTCTGATATTTTTTTTTTTTAAAAAAGAAGATATGCTACCACATTGCAAAAGAGAAAAACAATAAATAACTCAAAAAAGTGTTTCATTTTGACTACCAGAAATTTCATCAGGAAGTGAAGAAACCTGAGTCTATAATAAACCCACCTATTCAGCCTTTATTTGACCACCATACCCCTATTTGATTTTTTTACCCATTTCTGGGTTACATATAAGCAATCCCACAGAAAGTTTCTCTATGCTGCCTGCCATCTGTCAGCAAACTCAATTCTGACAGGAGTAGCCAGCATCTCAAGAGTGCAAATCAATTTAGTGTCAGTGTTGGATGTGTTCCAGTGCATTTCCTCAGCACAGATGAAAGAAACTGTGTCAACGGAGCAGTGTTGCATATGTTTTTATCTGCTCTTGGCTGGGGATTGAGTTAAAACTACTAAATTCACTTCACTTAGGATCTCAAATTTTATCTGGTACTCTCTGTATGGCATGCAGCATATAGGGGAGGGAAATCAATATCATCAACAGGCAATTATGAAATGAAGAGACTCAGGCATGTATGGTAAGAACAAATACAGAGTGGGCAGTAATTGATAGAGAAGAAAAGCACAATGCAAATAATGACAGGTAAATATAAAGTTCATACCTCCCACAATTTTCCTGATCCAGTGCTTTGTAAAACCAGACTGCCAACTGCAAGAATAAAGTATCCCTTATGCTAATGAACTATGAACTCTTCATAAAGCAATTCACCCATATAAAACTATGACCTTTCCTTTCATAAAATGCAGGGAATACCAAATGCCCCAATTCTAGGTGCCTATCTCATTTATACCAGATGAATATAATTATCGATGGCAACAGTTCAGAGCCTGTGAATTTGACCTGTTTTACCTGAGCAATTAGGGATAATAAGGGCATACAGAAACTTTCCAAACATAAATTCTTAGTGCTTTCTTTGATAAGGGCAATTTAGTGATCTGCATAAGGGTTTGGAGACATGACCAGGTTAATCCCTGTAAATCACAATGACACAGTTACAGAAAGCTGTGAATACTGAACCTTATCCACATTTGAAAAACCAAGTTAGTTCCACCACTAAAGTGGTAATGTGCAATGCATGGATAAAAGCCATATTTGTCTCTTTTAAATATTGACCTTTCTATATGCAATCTAATTATTTTTTCACAATGAGAAATGTAAACCAAGCTCCTTCATTTTCCTATTGCTGCTGTGTTTTGCTCCAGGATTATCACAATCTTACTTTTCCATTTATGTGTTCATAGTTTAATTCAAAATATTGCTGGATCAGTTTATAAGAAACTTATACTCACTTCTAGCAATCCTACTGCTAGCCATAGATGATGCTTTCATTTTTTTAATGTAAGGTCCCCAAGATCATTCGAGAAAAAAAGTAAAGAAAGAAATAATTAAAAATATGATTTGTCAGTTACCAAATTACTGAGTACCTTTTTAAATAGTTGTTGACCAGAATACTATACAAAGAACCCTTTCAATAACAATGAAACAGCATGCAATCATTAAACACGTGCACCTCGCTTGGAAGATTCCACAGTGAGCGAAGAATCATAGAGACATAGAATTACAGAATGGTTTGGGATAGTGAGACCTTTAAACATTATCTAGTGCAACCCTCTGCAACGGGTTGAGACATCTTTTACTCCAGCAGGTTGCTCAAAGCACTGCCCAAGCTGACCTTGATACTTCCAACAATGAGCTATCCAAAACTTTTCTGAACAACCTTGTGTCACCACCCTCACAGTAAAGAATTTTTTCCTTGTGTTGAATCTGCCCTCTTTCAGTTTAAAACTGCTGCCACTTGTCCTGTCGCTGTTTAAAATCTTTGCTGGTAATGTGGGCAGTGCTGATGACACCAAGCTCTGTGGTACAGTTGACACACTGGAGGGAAGGGATGGCATCCCGATGGACTACTCTGCTCTTGTGAGACCTCACTTGAAGTATTGTGTGCAGCTCTGGTGTCCTCAACATAAAAAGGACATGGAACTGTTGGAAAAAGTCCAAAAGAGGCCACAAGGATGATCAGGGGGCTGGAGCGCCTCCCGTATTAAGATAGGCTGAGAAAGTTGGGGCTGCTGAGCCTGGAGAAGAAAAGTCTGTGTGGAGACCTCATAGCAGCCTTCCAGTATCTGAAGGGGGCCTAAAGGGGTGCTGGGGAGGAACTCTTCATTAGGGACTGTAGTGGTAGGTCAAGGGGTAATGGGTTCAAACTTAAACAGGGGAAGCTTTGATTGGATATGAAGAAGAAATTTTTTACTGTAAGGGTGTTGAGGCACTACAATGGGTTGCCCAAGGAAGTTGTGAATGCTCCATCGCTGGCGGTGTTCAAGGCCAGGTTGAACAGAGCCTTGGGTGGCATGGTTTAGTGTGAGTTGTCCCTGCCCATGGCAGGGGGGTTGGAACTAGGTGATCTTAAGGTCCTTTCCGACCCTAACTAGTCTATGATTCTATGATTCTATGACTTAGGCAGGCTCAAGAGGTGGGGCTGTGCAAGCCTCATGAAGTTCAACAAGGCCAAGTGCAAGGTCCTGCATCAAGGTCAAGGCAATCCCAAACACAAATACTGCCTGAACAGAGAATGGATCGAAAGCAGCCTTATTGAGAAGGGCTTGGGGGTGTCATATTTTGTCTCTGAGCAAAACCTTTTAAAGGACAAATTCAGTGACACTGGATGGAGGGCTAGATTACTCTCCAATCTCCATATCTCTTGAATATCTGAGAGGAATTTTCCTAAAATGTCAGCCTAAGCTGGAGAGCTCACTGCTGCAAAAAAATTTAAAATATACACAATCTGAGCCACTTTCTGACTCACAGAATTCTCTCCTTCAATTCACTTTCATTCATTGAAGTTCAAGAATATACAAAGCAGTTCAGCTGACTAATTTCCATGTGGGGATGAAAGGAAAAGTGGGATGTTGCTATTTCTGTTTTTCAATACTTGACTATAATAGTTATCCATGAAAATAAATAAATAAATAAAAATTAGATAAGAATAAATGAAAGAAACACTTCACACAGCACACTGCCAGTTGATGAAATTAAATACCTCTGGGTATAATGTACTCAAATACCATGTAGAAGAATAAAAGGGAACCAGATTATAATGATCCAGAACATATCTGCTAGGATAATCAAACCTTGTACTTTTGGATGCATACTGATCACTCCACTGCAGATACTATTTTCTTTCTCTAATGCATAATATATTATAAAATATTTGATGTGTATTTGGGATATTTTTCATACAACTTTTTAATATTATGACTGGCCAAGAACTTGGTACATTAATGTAAAATTAAAAAAAGGAAAACAAGCCTAAAAATAGAGGTGAAACTGTGACCATATTCTCTATCAATATTTTTGTACTCATATAATGTAAGATAGTTCACAAAATTCTAAGAAAGCACAAAAAAGATCATAAATTGTGTCTGGCTTCTGAATAGTAACTTCACGGCAAAAGGAAAAGTGAATTTCATCTCCAAGGATCATGACAGGGGTTAAAAAAACAACTCTAAAACAAGCTCTATTTATGTGCTAATTATTATGTTAAGGAACAAACATGATCAAATGAACAAACAGTTTACTTTTATGGTGGAGTAGGTTAGATAAAAAGTTGCGCCAGTGCTTAGTTGCAGAATAGTGACAGATGTGATTCCATTGCCTCCATTAGATAGTATGGGTTTCAGTCATACCTAAAAAGATGTATAGCTGGAGCACGCCAATTGATTTATGATATATGTTCCCTGCTCCATGAGACCCATATAACTTTTCAGACACCATCTTTAAATAATGTGGATGTGTTTCCCCATTATTTGTATTGGAAGATAGTTGTACTTTTCTGTGTAAAAGAAACTTTAATTTTTAGTTAATAAATGTGTCTTTTCCCCTTTAATGTCATGCCATATATGTGTGTGTGTGTAGAAATAATATCTATTTAACTAAAAATACACTTTGTCTCTGGAGGTGACTTCTCAAGATACTTACAGACAGCAATAGTTTCTTCAAACTTACCATCCTCTAATCACTATTTTAAAGTCTAAAATACTCATTACTGCAAATGCCAATCAGTTCCCTTTACACTGCACCATATTTTGTAAGCAGGGCCGTTTACTGTTACTAATACAGAAGGATTTGTAGTACTGCAGTTTCAACATCCAGTTTCCTCCACTGCACAGCTTTGAAGTTCTTTGAAGGACTGATCTGATGCACTAGACAAATTGCCATTCTCCAGAACCTGAAACTTAAACTGAGAGTTGAAAATAGCCCCAAAGTTTTTCCTGAGCCATTTGAATCTTTTTCTCTTATCACAACTGCTCATCTGTGGAGCTGGTAAGAAGTTGTAGGAGCTGCAGTAATGCAAGCTAAGCAAGGTTACTTTTAGCTTCATTATCTTCATGCTTTCTTAAAAAGGGGGAATGCAAAGGGAACGTCCAAAGCATTGTATTGTCATGGTCTATAAAAGTATTTGTTGGCTGCATACTGTACTTTCTTTATCTGACCTTGCTCATTCAAAGATGCACTTTTAGAGTATGTCAGTCACTAATGAGGCCTAAGTAATTGAGCCTGATTGAACTGGCAAGATGCTGCCTAATTATAATGATAAATGGAATTGGCTGATCAGCTATGGAGGGTGAATGGTGTGGAGAACATTAAAGCAAGGTCATTCTGTGAAGGAGAACTTTTTTTTGTATAATTATTTCTTCCCTTTGCCACAGTCCTCCAAAGTTAGACTCTTCAGGCCACTACATGGTCAAACACTCAGTGTTTAACTGTAATGGGTCTGTTTAAGATAATAGCACTGTAGACCAGTCCAGCAGTGGTCACCTTCTTCTCCTAACTATACTTGAAAATGTGTATGGAAAATACTAAAAGGCATATATGATGGAAGAGTTAACAGGTTTTGTAGTTTTGTAGTTACTGGACAATATCATCCACACATTGTCCCAGAGAGAAAAGCTTACTGGATTTGGACCTGATAAATGAGTGGGGTATTTCCATTTCACCTCAGCAAGTATCAGAAATGTTGTCAAAAGGTGGAGCTGTGGTTCAAAATGGTGTTGAGACCAAATGTTGCAGTTTGTATTCCACAAACTGATGGAGATTGAGAGGACCTCTTTCTGAATACAAGGAGCACAAGGAGATAGCTGAAAAGAGCTGGCATAAATTTAGCAAGGGCAGGTTGTGTCTAACCAATGGGGCTGCCCTCTGTAATTAGATTAATCTCTCTGTAGACCAGAAGAGATCAGTGGATTTTGTAAATTGAGATTAGAATATCTTTTGAAAGGGTATCCAGTAATTTCTTGGTAGCCAGGTTGGTGAGATATGGATCTGAGAATAATAGGGTGTGTGGAAAATGGGATAGACTGCCGGGATAAAAGAATATCCAGGTGCTCTGTGATTCCTAGCACTGTCCCTTCAGGCATCAGTAGGGGAACTCATACTATTTTCTATAAGTGTACCTGTCTTCATCACTTAATCTGACATTGTTTCCCCAAGTGGAACTCAGATACCAAAGAGCTTTGTTTCAAGCCATAGATTTGGTCATGTCACCTGGATGGACTCTGGACCTGGTTCATCACTCACTGTGTTGAAAGCTGACAATAATCCATGTTAACAGCAACTGAGCCTGTACGCTCTTTTCAGCCCCTGTGAGATGGTGTCAGCTGGTGGAGACACTACCTGAAGGTCACCCTCGGCTTCACGGTTATCTTCCCCCATAGACAGACCTGCTCCCACTGCCTTCTGATAGGCAGTCATAAATTCATGAGTTTTGTGAAGTTCAACAAAAAGAAGAAAGTGCAAACTCTTTCACTGGTGACAGAATAACACCCTGCAACTGCAGAGACTAGGTGCTCAGTAAGTAGAAAGCAGTATTACAGGGAAAGACCTAGGGGTCCTGATGGATAATCTGGATGTAAGTTAGCTGAGTGCCCTTGAAGCAGAGAAGCCCAAGTAGATAGTGGACTGTATTAGCAAGAGCTAAAAGGCTGAGTCAAGTGATCTTTCCTCTCTCTTGTGCATCTCTGAGACAACAACTGGAGTAGTATATCCACTTCTGGGCATCCCCCTACAAAGAGACAATGAAAATCTGAAATAAATACAAGGGAAGTGCACTAAGATGGTCAGATGGAGAACATGATGAAATGAGGAAAGGCTGAAGGAACCAAGGTTGTTCAGCCTGAGAAGGGGACAATATAGGGGAGATCTTATTGCTGGCAATAACTGTCTGATGGTAGATGCATAGTGATAGAATGAAGATCAACAAGTTGCATAGCTAATAGGAAAAAAAATGAAGAGCTGAATGGTTGGCCAGACCCAGGAAGGTGTTGCCTGGAAAGACCGTGGAATCTCTGTCCTTGTAGAAAGCCAAAACTTGTCTGAATGTGGCCTTGAACAACCTGATCTGTGTTGGCTTCACTTTCAGAAGAGGTGGTGTTAGGTCACCCTCTGAGTTAATTACTACTGATGGTCCAGTGTGATGGTGATCAATATGTGGAAGTACCAGTCACTACAGATTCTGGATCCAAGAAAGCAGGAAAGATTATAAGTGCCTCCCAGACTGTGTATTTGCACAAGGGTTCAACTATGGCACATCTACCTTCATTTGGATATCTCTCCCCTAATCTATAAATGTCATTGGACATACGTATACATAACTATCTGGAAAAAAAAACGAACACCCAAACTTCAAAACTCAACAAAAAGCACTTGTAAAAATCAGTCATTTTACATCAGAAAAATGTTAGGTGGAAGAGTTGTACACTTCTTTTTTCCTCCAGCTCTTTCCAATGTAATCATAAAAGTCTGAGCAAAGACATTATGTATGTGTCTTATAGAAGCTGAAACAGGCTAGAGAGGTGAACCGGAGTTAATTCAC
This sequence comes from Bolborhynchus lineola, assembly GCA_025448015.1. Taxonomy (NCBI): domain Eukaryota; kingdom Metazoa; phylum Chordata; class Aves; order Psittaciformes; family Psittacidae; genus Bolborhynchus; species Bolborhynchus lineola. Next base: position 678 of record JAOEHX010021597.1, on the reverse strand, counting down.
CAATCACAACGTTGAAATATCCCCATTAGAGTTTTTTGTGCTAAGTAAGCTCAAGGAACAGGGCAGAAAATTATGTCAGTAGCTGTAAGAGGCTGCTTAAATGGAGATCATTGAAGTTGAAGTTCAAAAATTTTAAGGGTTTAATGAATTTCTATGGGTAGGTTTATCTCATAATTGCAGATCACATTTAGAAGAACAGGACTAATTAGAATTGACTTATAAATGTGTTTAAACTTAATTGAAAGCAAGATTTTCCTGTGTTAAATTCAAGATGATTGTGTGGTAATGTAGAGACTCATTTTAAGTAGATGATGCATAGAACTAAAACCTGATATCCATGTGTCTTTTTTCTGTGTATTAGCCTTCATGCTGCTTTTTTTTCTATTAAATGTTAAAAACATGTTAAAAGCCTTGAGGCATTTGATTTTCAGAAATAACCTCAAAATACTAACCTTAGAAATTAATTTGTAAATATTTTATTTCAGAACTATTTTTAGTACAAATAATAAAGAAAAGAAACAAAATAGAAAAATTGCCCAGACACCATATAGCTTTTTGAATGGCTATATTTGTTAGCCAAATGTTTGTTGTCCGCTACAGCTACAATATACATAAGGTTTATAGCTTTTAAATTTTTACAGATATGAATATGAATAATATTAATAGGTACATTCTATT
>JAOEHX010021591.1:0-19531 GCA_025448015.1 Bolborhynchus lineola | reverse complement strand
CCGAAAGTCAAAAACACAGTGCTGCACCAGCTACTGAGAAGGAGAAAAATGACTGCTACTGCTGAACCCATCACATGCTGTGATCAGAACATCATCAGGAGAAAATGACTGGGGCTGGTGAAGAACTGGGTCTTATTCCTATTATAAAAAAAAATAAAAAAATAAAAATCACCGTGCAATCAGAATATGTACTTGAGGTTGGCTGCTTTCCCACTGCACACTAAGAGGCGAATCCTATGCCCATGGTCTTAGTTACCTCTGGGAACTGAACAATGCGGTAGATCTTCCTGTATAGCACAGCCATGCAAGACAAATAGTAATAGCTCATTTGTAGTGCAGTTGGAATGCTTATTTTCCCTGGCACATGTTTTGATACACTGCGTTTCCTTCATTCTGTAACCCTGAGGTATTCAAATATTCTTAAAGAAATATTCTTAATTTTAAAACATAATTAGTATTTCCTAAATAATATACAGGTTTGCTTTCAATTTCCATTTCAAAGGTTCAATTAATTCAAGTGTAAGCTATAAAAGCTACTCATCATCCAGTCTGACTCAAAATGTGGAAGAAAAAGGTACATTAATCTTCTCCCATTCAAGCTTTAACAGAAGAAACGGAGATTCACATAAGATGAAAGCTTCCATTCTTTAAAGGTTTTTCTTCTAGCTGTTCCTGGCATTAAAATGGAATTGTGGTAATAAAATATAATTGGTTGAACAAACTTCAGACAGCCTGAGAGAGTTTGAGTTGCTCAGCCTGGAGAAGAGAAGGCTCAAGAGAGACCTTATAACAGCCTTCCAGTACCTAAATGGAGCCTACGAGAAATCTGGAGAGGGACTTCTCACAAGAGCATGTAGTGACAGGACAAGGGGTAATGTCTTTAAGCTGACAGTGGTAAGACTTTCATTAGACACTAGGAAGAACTTCGTTACAATGAAGATGGTGAGACACTGGAAAAAGTTGCCTGAAAAAGTTGCCCACAAAAGTTGTGGCTGCACCATGTCTGGAAGTGTTCAAGGCCAGACTGGACAGGGCTTTGAGCAACCTTGTGTAGTGGAAGGTGTCCTTATCTGTGTCAGAGGGATTGGAACTAGATGATTTTTAAGATTCCTTTCCAGCGAAACCACTCTAGGATTCTACAAATAAGATTTTTCTAAGCATTTAGGACTAGCCAAGCCCTTACCAATATTTCAGATCCTAATAAATGCTACTGGAAACTCACATCCTGTTAGTCACACTGATATCCTTCCTTAAAGGGTTTGAAATGTGAGTCTAACTGTGACAAGAAAACAGACTATCCTTCCCAAAGCAAATACAGAGAATAAAAAGCAGAACCAAAACTAGCTCATAATAGAATGCATAAAGAACATATTAATAATAGGATATAACAAAGTTCTGTGATTCTCTAGAGCTACCTGAATTCAAATCCAACTGCAAGTCTTTAGGGTAAGACTTAGAATTCCAGAGACAGTGGATCTTTCCTCAAGTTTTATATCATTGTTAACCTGGCACAAAATCTGCAATTTTGTCGGCCCCTGAGCCAAGCAGATTATGGGGATTCAACACCTGTGACAGTTTTCCTTAATTTCTGAGACAGCTCTTTTCTCCTCAGACCAATTCAGCACCTATCTGCTGGAGAGAGTGGAAAAAGGGAGGAACATTGCACAGGGAGGGAGAGGGAGATCTTCTGTCTTAGACAAGGTTCTCTGTTTATGTCCGCCATTCTCTGTATCTCTTCCTCTCCAACTGCAAGTCTGACAGATGACAGCACTAAAATGGAAACCTATCTTCAATACAGTTAACAGATAACATCTTAGATCAGTATCATCACTAGTTTCATGAAGACCATATCTACTATGTCTCACAGAAAAATGTAAGAAATTCACTTGAGAAAAAACTTAAGGAATCAGATTTTCCATAAACTATTTTCCATAGCAATGAAATTTTGTCTAAAACAAACACCTAACAAGAGGACTCATGATCTTCTATCACATTCACAAGAATAAAATCTTATATTGAAAGACAGAAAAACCCCAGATGATAGCCACAGGAACTTCTTATGGAACTGTTAGCAGACACTAATATCACATGAGGTCAATGGACACAAGGATGAAATACTACTCTTAAAGAAGTGGATCTCAATTTTTCATCCTTATTAGCTATTTAAGAATCATTAGTGAGTTTTCTTATATATACATTATATACATAGAGAAATATAATGGGAAAAATATGTTCATGGCTGTTCACTCAAGGAAAGAAGAAAGAGAAGCTTTGCAGTTCACTGTCATGTAATTAATCATCTCAGAAGCACAATTAGCTACCTGTTGATTCAGTAGCATTATTTAACCTTCATCAGTAAACAGACACTGGATTGAAAATTTAAGAATCTGATGGAACATATATATTCTGTCAAGAACTATAACCTCTGAGCATCAGCTGGAAAACCAATAATTTTTTTGCCACCATTGTAAAGAAATTCTGCCAAGGATAGTAACTGGCCAACCATGAAATTGTGCATATAAGTGGACTTCACACTGATAGAAGAAATGCCAGATGAAACTTATATAGGTATGCTAGTATCAGATCTGCTGAGTATTAGCAGTCTGTTTGCTGTATCAATGTCAGTTTTCAGTGTCATATTGATCCAATTGTTGCTCCCTGAAATTTGAACAGCAGAAATTATCTCATTCATGCAAAACTTTGAAAAGGAATGTGGCAGATAACATGTGTGAATGTTAAGAACAAAGTAACTATCTCTGGAACTACTGTGCCTTGTCAGCATTTCAGGGATTTGTGAGGGGAAAAAAACAAACAATAAACCAAAACAAAAAAATCCCCTCCAAACAAAATCCACTAAACTTCCCCTCTCTCCCCCCAGAATATACTATAAAAAAACAATTCCTTTTATAAAACAAAACAAGTGTTTGCATGTAATGTGTATTAGTATATTTATATAATTAGCAAATACCATTTAGAAGATAAGTGTGTTGAGTTTAGAAAAGGGTTTGATTCTTTTGTCCTTTAAGAAAAATGGTGAATGATAGAATTGTATTAATTTCATAAGTTTGTAATGCCCATTTTAGCATTTGCTTGGGAAGGATGAAGGCTTCATATGGCTACTGGAAAATATGCTGAAGTTATATATATTTCATTAATCTGAAATAACACCAAGAAAATTCTTAATGCTCTGAAAATCACTGTTTCTTCAATACATTTATAATAATGGACTTACACAAGAGATGGGATGTTACACCCAAAATTACATAGATGCCTAAGACAAAATTTTGCAATACAAATATGATGCGGATAATGTGAGAGCACTTTAAGATCAAAAAGCCATAAACAGATCTATTATAGGAAACAAGTACATACCAAACAAGTTCTTCTCCCTTTGTTCCTCCCCCACCAATACTTAATGCTTGTAAAAACAGCTCCTTCCACTTGTAATTAGAACTTTCCTCAAGAACAGTCTTTTGCCACTTAAATTCAGAAGTCACAAATCTAACCATCCTTACTACATGCACAACTTCAACATTCTGCAAAATAAATACTGAAGACAGCAAAGCATGGATTTGCATACTTATAAACCTGCAACTTATAGGATTTCATCTGGACAACTGCTGTGACAGCAGAGTCTCATGCAAGACAGAGAGTCCATTCGCAGACAGCAATCTACTATTTTCCTCAGTCACCTATCAGTAAATATGTACATAGATTCATACATACATACATACATACACACATACACACACACACACTTTATCAACTGCCAGAGCAAGATCACAAAAAACCAAAACACTTTCTGAAAACTTGACCCACTGGACCAGATCAATTGTTAATGACCAACAAGTTCTATTAATTTAAATTGCTCTTATGCTGATTTCTATCACCAGGAAGCCAATCCATTTTAGAATTATGTTTTATAAAGCACATTTGGTAGGAACAGTTTCCATCTCAAATGAACACAGTGTCGTGTCCTCAGTGCAAGGCTTCCTAGAGAGTTGCCACCAATGTACATAAAGAGAAGTTAGAATCAAACCTCTGGACAAAAAAAGGAAGTAAAGGAATTAGGAAGTAACTCCTTAGGCTTTCATCATAGTCAAAAGCAGCTTAGATCACGGTCCAGGGCAAACTCCATATATGCTTTTACATTCTGGGCAGGTAGAAAGCAGGCAGAATTGCCCTTGCTACTCTTCCCAGTTCAGGAAAATAAACTCTTCACGCAATTATGAATGAATAGAAACCATTACAATGAACTGCAAATGACTAGGATAGTCCAACCTTCTGGCTGGAATACAATTACTCCCATAGAGTCTATATACAGCTTGTACCTTTCTTCTAGTCCCTGGTTGTTGACTATAGGCAGCTATCTCATCAAGAATGTGACAGCTTGGTTCCCTGATTCAGCAGCTGTTAAATCTAGTTCATTTCCACAGCAGATTTTGATATGCTACCAGGTGAATTAAGTGTAAAGAGTAATGCAAAACCTTCTCTCTCTAGGTCCCAGCTGACTTGCAGGAAAGACAGGATTAAGTCTCACATGTAATACACAGTAATCCATCCCACGAATAGTTTGGGTGTCCCTTTCAGCACTCTTGCCCCCTTAAATAGCCTAAGGCAGGAGGAGTCACCATAACCTCACTCCAAGGATGTTACTAAGCAATAATCTCTGCTTGTATTAAAAATGGTTTTCTGTATGCAGATCTTCATAGTAAATTTCAATAAACCTATTAACCATATGTTAACACCAGCAGAAAAATATACAAACTGTGTTAAATTGGCTCCTAGCACACTCTCAGTAGTGCAGACAGGAGCTAGCTAGCACAGCTAGAGCTAGATAGCAAATAGGAAGTTATTTTCTAGAAGGAATGTCATTACATTTGCATTACTCTCTGCAGCTGATCACAATACAGATTTTTATAATTTTTTTATGGTCTTGTTCAAATATTTGTAACACCATAAAACCATTTTCAGTGACATTCTATACCAATCTAAAATAAGAGGAGGAAAATTTTCATAAACTATCTACATCAGGACTGCCAGTTAAACTGTTATTTTTAAGAGTTTCCATTTACAAATTGATGTGAATGGGACACTGCAGCCAGCAAAGCAATATTGATGTAAATGAGGAGGCCCTCCAGGCAGTAAGTAGCCATTATCACTTCTATTATTATTCACTAATAGAAGTCAGCAATCTAAACATGCAAAGATTATCTTTAATTCTTCTAATTCTTTCACCTCTCCAGAACCTTCAGTGGAGGGTGTATTTCTCCTCTTTCTTGGGTATATCCAGTGTCGACAATATCTGGCTGTCAGAACAACTTCCTAATTTTATTAGGTAAGAGAATGAGCTGCCAAATTCCCAAAGGACCAATAATTCACACCACAGTTCCCTGCTAGCATGCGTTCACACCATCAAAATGTTACAAATGGAAGCTCTGGGGGCTACTTGGAGAAAAAAAAAGCAGCAACTAAAACCGCCCCAAAACAACAACAAAACCCACAAAACAATAAAAATACTGCACAGGCCAAGGCTTCCATAATTTCAAGTAAAAAGTTAGAAATAGCACTGTGTGCGAAATACATATTAAGCCAGACAGCTATATTCCCATAGCTTTGGAGAGTTCCTTCCTTCTCTCATTCAATTTTTATGAATTAAAAAAAAATAAAACCCAAAACCCAAACCAAATAAAAAAATCCAAACACTCCCCATTCATTCATTTAGAATAAGTTTACAAAAATATGCAGTTCAAATAATGATATTTTTTATATTTAAATTATTACTATTTAAAGAATAACTGAAATATTAGCTATAAAAAAGTACAAAATTTATGCAAAAAAAAAGAAGATACAGTAAATATAATTTTATGCTTGGACTTTTATAAATTTGTCTAACACAGCTGTCAGTTTCTGGGAACAACATACCCATGGCAGTGCTATCGCTATTTCACAAAAATATTCCCTAAATTTCATTATATATCATGTTCACTGTAGAAAGACAATACCTTCAAAGTAGCTGGCTTCCTATAACATCAGACTTTTAACTACTTTATAGTAAATTATGCTTACATTCAAACTCTTACAACCATTACTGTTTAGACCACTAGCATTCTTAATTATCTGTGTTTTCAAAGTTCCAAACTGTAAAATTTTAATTGGAAGCTATGCTAAAAACAAAACAAAACACAACATTCTATACAATGCTAAGTGCTCAGAAAGAAAAAAAATATTTTGTCTCCAACCTCATGTCTAAATCTAAGTTTATAATATGTTTGCTGTCCTTGCTTTAAAAAGGTTGAACAGAGAAACAAGACCCACCTTACTTCACAGGACTGTTGTGAAGACTAAACTAAACTTTCAGTCTTAGATTAATGAGATAAAGGGGGAGTGGAATCTATGCACAAAAGGGAATGAATAACTTTGTTATCATAGCGGAGTTGTGTGAAGAACATCTGTGGCCATTAGTTAGGCAATAAGGATACTTCATGTTTACTAATTTAAAACTGCCCAGCCTACACACTGAAAAAAGGCTATTAAAACCTAGTATGTGATCATGCAGTTAAAAGCTTCTTACATTTTAGAAAAATTAAAGTTATTGAAGTTACAGTTATTAAATACTTGTGTGTGTCCCCTTTGAAACGCCATATAAACTTCCAATATTTTAGAACATTAGGATTTCTGGATACTTTTCAAAAGACAGCATCCTGCTGTACACTGGTGATCACAGACAGAGGTCAATGAGAAATTTTTTGGCACCAATCTTTAACAAGACTAAATTTGCAAGGCTAAAGTGGAAAAAATGCTGATGCTTGTATACATTACAGTGTGTGGAGTCCTGAACATGGTGGTTCTATAATGCATATGAAAGGACTACCAAATACCTTCAGAACCCTTTTAACTCTAACCATTTACACTGGTGGAAATCAAGGTTTGAAGAGAAAAAAAAAAAAAAAAAGAAAAAATCAAGTTTACTATATTTTTTCAAATGCCAGTCACTTTCCACTAGCATCTTGATCACTGACTACAGACATGCAGAGACCATGGATCTAATCTCTGTACATATATTTAGGTCTTAGATTGCATTTCCACTTGTACCCATGGGAGGCTTTTTGTTTGTTTATTTTTGCATTCTGCGTCTTAGAAAGTCTCAGAAATCCCTTTCAGATGCAGAACCTTCCAAAGATTATCTTTTTTTTTTTTTTCCTCTTAATGTGCAAGTCAGTTTTGACACTACACATGTTATATTCTTAAATCTCACCACGTCTTCAGAAATACAAATGTCTTATTGGCATTTCAAACACCATGTCCTGCACTTGATTAGATGATTAGTAAATCAGCCTCTCATTGCAGAGGAAAGAGAGGGGAAGACTACAATTGTTTTTCTCTGATATGATTAGGCAGTGATTAAATTTTAGTTTGAAACCTTCTGAATGCATCTGATTGCTGCCAATTGATCCTATTTCCAGCTACAGCAGCGACTGATGCTTCATAAAAAGTGACAAGGCACCTTCAAGATTCATCTGTTGCATGTCCTTGTTTGCAGCTGGAGAGTCTTTCTGACCCACTTGCAGACCAATGTCTCAGTTGTTGAGCATATGATTTGGTTTTCTTTACCATCTTCACTACACAGAGGTACATATTAACATTTTAGAATTAAAATGGATGTTAATGTTCCACTACTAGTGTATAAGCATAAAAATGGAGGCATGAAGTGAAAGCAGAATGAGTTTATACATCATACTGAGAAAGATTATGCATCCTTAATCACCTTGAACAGCACTTCACTGAAAAAGCATGAAATTTAAATTTGATAGGGTAGAGCTATAATTTACTCTGTAAGAGCACAAGTATGTTCTTTGTACAGCACCACAAACATCCTTTTACATTACGACTTGTTAAAGTAAGCCTATTTTAGTTCTCTAAATATTGTCGGGAGAAGGCAGTTTTTCCAGAAACTGTAATGAAACTACAAACTATTTTGCTATAAAGCCTTTTTCCAAACCACCATTCAGAAAAATCTGGAATGCTGAGTTCTGTAAAATCTGCAGAAAATTCTATTAACTTTCTTAGATTAAACCTTACTGTTGATATAACTAATTTTCTACCTTTTACAGCCTAACTTAAATAATAGGTTAATATCCTTAGCAGAAATAGGAAGTGTAATAACAAATAGCTGACACTACCTTCATAAGGACACACCAGTTACATCACACCTTGCAGGGACAATCTTTCTGAATTCTACCAAACGAACACAGATAAGACATTAGTATCTGACATATATTCCAATAAATTGTGTGCTTACACAATCTACCCAAATATCATTTGTTTTCAAATTTAGAATGACAGATACAGTTAAAGAAGTTTTAGACTATTAAATTTGCTGAAGTTACAACCCATATTAATAAAGGTAAAAATACATCAGAAACAAGACAGTAGAAGGGAAGAATTATGGCATGGAAGATAAAAGTATAAAAAAGGCAAAAGCAGAAATGTTGCTTTTTGAGTTCTATGTAACTATCACTCCTTCACTATATTTTAAAATTTTAAAAAATAAAGATTTTCAGTGATTACCAAGTTAAGCTAGTTCACACAAAACCAAAATAAAAACATTTGACGTCAGTTCTCTGTAATGACAAAGATATTGACAAAAAGAGCAAGAGATGACTCTTGCAGTAACCAAAGGGATATTTGGAAAAAAAGCAAAACTATGAACTGTTTGTTTAGGGCATCACGTACACTACAAAGCTGCGTGTATTTCTGTATCAACTACACTAGCTCACATTTTTTAATAAAAAAATAATAAAAAAAAAGATACTGAAATTACCATATGGAGACATATTACATGCTGGATTTCTGTCAGTGAATGAGTCTACAGGTCTGGGAACTGCAGACTGCAACATATTGGAAGGGGTCTTAAGTAGATTTTGTCATTCAGCAGTACAACGATTACTCCAATATGAGAGAGATTTTCCTGTCTTCAGTCCTGATCTCTAGTTCTGAACCAAGCTGGTACATTTTCCTTCTTGCTCTTATACTTTTAATCCTGATTCTTATCACATCCTTTTTTCTTTTTCTTTTTTTTTTTTTTTTTTTTTTTTAAGCACTATTAGAAGAGTTCAGCATTGAAGTCCTTTTATGAAATAAAATTACAGAAGGGAGCCTAACCTCTGGCTGTAAAAGATTACAACGTATGACAAACCATCCTCTTCCCAGGTATAAGCACTCATCTATGATGTGGGAACATGGAAGAATAAATCCGACTGCAGAGAAAGAAAATCTTGCATCATGCAAACACTCTTTAATTACACTACACTATCGAACAAACCTACTCAACATCAGTAAAGATCAGTGGGAGCAAACTAGGTGTGGAATGTGATTGCAACCAAGAAAGGTTCTTATAAGAGCTCCAGAAACAAAGCAAGAACAAGGAAAGCCCTCTGCTGCTAATCAAGGTAGGAGATCAAGTGATGGAGGAAGAACACAAAAAAACTTTTTTACTGAATTTCGTCTTGTCTCAGCCTTTACAACTGAGATCTTACTCTCAGTACTCTTGTTACTGTACTTAGTGGCAGTCTCAGTGATGGAGTGAATTGTTACCAACAATACAAAATCAAGAGAGAGAGGACAATCGCTTGATCAGACAAGAAATACCAGTTCTGTAGGACAGCACTGCACCCATAAGCATTGAAAAACAGCATTGCTTTGACACTGCTGTCATCTTTGAAAGACTACTCTTCTGGCAGTACTACTACAAAAGGCAGATAATTTTCAAGGGGAAGGGAAAAGGAGTAAATACTGAGCAAAAGCCCAAGTCCACGGTTTTCCTGTGTGAGGCTAGACCAAGTATTTAGTATCTCTCAAATGTGCTTCCCACTGCCTACTGGTAGCACACCACCACTAGTCTTGATGACTGCTGTAAAGCACTGCAGAAATTAGTGGTCACCATCACAAAGAGTAGCCTTTGTTCTGTAAAATAATCCTAATATAATTGTAAAGTGTTTCTTCAGCACTCCCTTGCTGTCAGGGCATTGAGAGAGCAGCAGTACAGAAAGCTGTGGAACAAAAAAACAAGGTATACTTGTACATGCTAATAGAAAACTGAAGAATTCCTAGCAGGTGGAATAAATCCCACAGGAAAACAAGAATACCTATTCCTTAAAACCTAAACAGGAAATTTCCAGAAAGTTTGTAAATACTAGGGATTGAGCAAATAGGCAGACTCCTGATCACTTACATACTAAAAATTTCATCTACATTTTAGATAAGCTCCCACATCTGAAGCTCTGATAAAATGGAATATCTGCAGTACTGACTTGCTTACTGAAACCAGAATTCTTTTATTCTTTTCAGATGAAGAATGTAATATACATAATTTACTTAATACACAAAGTGCTGCATTAGAAATGGAACTGTGGTGCGCATTAAGGTACTTCAGAGCTGCATCAGCAGGGGTGGGGTGTGTGGTGTACAGTGCTCTTAAGAGGGAGTGCTGAACAGTAGAATAAAATGCCAGAAATAGAAAGCATTAATATTGCTAAATTATAAACATGCAGAAAGGGCTCAGAAATACCATGCAAATAAAGACCTGCTGTTTTAATACAGTCACAGGAAATAAAAAAGGTTTTTAGAGAAATGATGAACTTTACACTCATCCATATACTACGCATGTCACTGCACAGTGTTAAAGATCACATTAATGTGGTGTTTATACATATTCAATTATTATAAAGATCGGGTTCTTGTATACTGCATTGTCACGATATGTAAAACATCAAACATCACTATTATATATTAGGCACTTATTTATACAAATTTTGAAACATTTATCCAAAGTTTATATATCTTTGGTTACTTTGTGACCTTAAATGGTAAACATCATGTGTTCGAAAGGAAAACTGTGAAAAAATAAAGTACAGAAACAACAACCTTGCCTTCTTCTAAAGGATTTTAAGGGTCATCTGTGTTTGGCATAAGAAATACTTCATACAAAGTGTTATTTCCCATACTTTAAAAAAATCCTGCCTTGCATGCCTGAGAGCTAAGGTAAAAGAAAAAAAGTTTGGATATTTTTGTATGCCGAAAATGTTTTCATATGCCGGATTGCACATAAAAGTATTTCTGATAGAATGCAGTAAGCCTGATCACATACTAACTGGCAATGCAGCATTTAGGGCCATGATTCCATTTCTTTCAGTTCAGACACCCACAGTATTGATACCTAAGCTTTAGCAAGGCTTTTAAAGAAGTTTTCCAGAGCAGCCTCATAGCCATGTCACGGAAATACAGACTCAGTGTATGGGCTACACGGCATAGAAAAGGCTTACTGGATCAACAGCCAGTGACTCAGTCATACTTGCATTTGGGCCAATACTTGGGCATATACAGTTTAATTTGTGTATCAGTGACCCAGCCAAAGGGATAAACCCTGACTAGGTTTGTAGGTGGTATCAAATTAGGGGAGCAGTTGGCAGACTGGAGGAGAGCACAGTTCTGCAGAAGGATGTGGATACACTGGGAGAATAGACCAAGAGAAATCTTACAGAATTCCAGGTACAAATGTAAGGATTATTCTCTCCCTGCATGCGGGAGAAAATTAGCCTTTGCAACACTTCGTACTACACAAAAAAAAAAAAGACTTGAGGGTTGTGGTAAAGAAGTTGAGAACTGTGTCTTTCAGTGATAAAAGGTAACTGCACACCAGGCTTCATTTGCCAGACAATAGGCATACAGTCACTGGCAGTGGTAGTTTTCAGTTATTTATGTTTTTAAGAGTAAATGGCCCTTTTTCCTCCCTTCAAGGGCCATGACATCTAAAAGCAGAATGTTCAGAAGACTCACAAAGGTGACGGGAGGCTGGAGTACCTGACAGGACAGGCTAAGGCAACTTGAGTTTGTTTAGCTTCAAACACAGAAGCTGAAGAGGAAAAACAGCTGCAGACTTCTGCCACTAATGAGTGTGGGGTTGGGGCATGCAGAAAGGCAGAAAAGGATTACAGAGAAGACAAAGCTTAGGCTTCCAAAGGGGAAAAGAGCAGGAGGAGGAAAAAAAAAAAAGTCAATCACCATAATCTACAGAAAGAGAAATTCTAATTTCATCTGAGGAGAAATACAAAACAAAATCCAACTCCACTGAAGGAGCAGTCAAATTGTTGGCTGGGTGTCCAGAGGTATTGTGGAATTACCTTTCTAAGTGACACTCAAAAACCTGAATGGAGAGCACCACTATTTAATTTATATCCAAGTTCTTAGCCAGTCCTGCTTAAAAAAGGAGTTTGGGCCACAAAAGGTCCCTTCAAAACTAATTTATTCTTGGATCCTATCATTATGTTCTAGCTTGCATAGATTATCTGTGTGTTGTGCAAAGTGTTAGTGTCAGATCACAGAACTTTTCCTGAGACTTATATGTTCCACTTTATTACAACCTCAGTCTGCACAGATCAGAGTTTTTTTGACTAGTTCCTGACATAAGTTCTATTCCATTACATACTTATCTTGAAAAGAAATAAATTATTTAAAAAAATCATTGTTTGGAAAATCAGGATGAGCAAACTGAAATAAAAATCACCATCTAAATGTTACAGAGAATACTGAAAATCGTATGAATTATGAATGTCTGCAAAGAAAATATGAAAATTTTAGACAAGCTGTTAACTAACATTTGAAACCCAAATGAAGAGAGTTTGGAAATAATGCACCAGATGGAAGAAATATATATACTCGGTGAATAACTGTTTGTTTGCCTAATATCCTAGCTTACTTTCAGACTCACTTATCACCACTGAAAAAAACTACTTTCCTGTATGCAACATCTTGAAATCATGTACTGTTCTTTATGTCCTGGTTTTCTTCCTTCGTTGTAGGAAACAGAGAAGTAGTAGTAGAAGAAAACACTAGAGGCATCTTTACTTAGAATATGAAATGGCTGCTTATGACCAATACATATTACATAATCATAAGTTTATCTATGGCTCCACATAAATGAAACTAACAGTTTATATAGATAGCTTCTGGTTTACATTTCCTACATATGGGATATTTTGGATGTGTGGAAGTATACAGAAATTGATTTAATTGGCAAGTATTTAGGATATGTCAGGCTGCTTTGCCAGTACATGCTTAAATACAAATGCATATGCTGAAAATGCTGCAGTCAAACCACATACTCAACTGAAACCTGATAGAGAAAGTAGTACCAATATGAAGTGTGCTACTAGACTGAGGGGAAATAAAGAAATTTCAGATTAGTTCATTAATACCACAACAGGAAGATATTTTGGGTTTAGTTTACTCAGAAAGACTAGGAAATTGACAGAGATATGCTACCATTCACACAGTTCATTTTCTACATGTGAAAGCTATATGAAATCTTCAGGTGCTGCAAATTTTTTCATTTGCTCCAGCCAATGAGCCAGCTTCAATTGGAGCTCAGCTCAGATGCTTCTATTCAAATGCCTGTAGCATGGGGAACAAACATGAGGAATTAGAGATGTGTGCATGCCTATGGGGGTATGATATAATAGGCATCACAGAAATGTGGTGGGATGGCTCCTGGCTGGAGTGTTGGAATAGAAGGTTACAGGCTCTTTAGAAAAGACAGGCATGGAGGGGGAGTTGCTATTTATGTTAGGGATAGGCTGGAGAGTATGGAATTCTGTCTGGGGACAGGTGAGCAGTCGGCAGAGACTTTGTGGGTCAGCATTAAAGGGAGAACAGCGATGGGAGGCATTATTGTGGTTATCTGTTACAGACTGCAGGATCAGGAGGACTCAGTGGATGAAGCACTCTGTATATAGGAGCAGCCTCACGCTTGCAAGCCCTTGTTCTCATGGGGTATTTCAACCACCCTGATATCTGTTGGAGGGATGGTATAGCCTGACACAAGCAATCCAGGAGGTTCTTTGATTATGTGGAAGATAACTTCCTTCTGCAAGTAATAGAGGAGCTGACAAGGAGAGGTGCCATGCTTGACCTGCTCACCAACAGGGGAAGGCTGGTTGGAAATGTGACACTCCAGGGCAGCCTTGGATGGAGCAACCATGAGATGGTCAAGTTTGAGATCCTCAAGAGAGTAAGAAGAGCATGCAGCAAGCTCACTACCCTGGACTTCAAGAGAGCAAACTTTGGCCTCTTCAGGAACCTGCTCAGTGAGTTTCCATGGGATATAGCCCTAGAGGGCAGGGGGGCCTAAAATTCTTGGTTGATATTCAAAGATCACCTACTACAAGCTCAGGATTGTTGCATCCCTACTAGAAGGAAGTGCAGCAGGAGGGCCAGGAGACCTCCTTGGATGGATAAGGACCTGCTGAGGAAAGTTCAAAGAAAAGAAGAGGCTTATAAAAGGTGGAAGCAAGGACAACCGGCCTGGGACGAATACAGGGATGCTGTTCAGGATGCTGGGGACAAGGTTAGGAAAGATAAGGCCCACTTACAATTAAACTTGGCTAGGGATGTGAAAGATAAAAGAAAGGGAATCTATAGGTACACTGCAAATAAAAGACAGACTAGGGACAACGTGGTGCACCTCCGAAAGCTATTGGGAGAACTGGCTACCCTGGATTTGGAGAAGGCTGAGGTTCTTAATGACTTCTTTGCCTCTGTCTTTACCAGCAAATGCTCTGACCACACCACCCAGGTCTTGGAAGACCGACACAGGGGCATTGAGAATGAAGACCCTCGGCCCACAGTAGGAGAGGATGTGATTCTTAAGAATCTGAATGTATACAAGTCCATGGGACCTGATGAAATTCATCCATGGGTCCTGAAGGAGCTGGCAAATGAAGTTATTAAGCCACTCTCCATAATTTTTGAAAAATCATGGCCGTCAGGTGAAATTCCTGATGACTGGAAAAAGGGTAATATAACCTCATTTTCAAGAAGGGGAAAATGGATGAGCCGGGGAACTACAGACCAGTCAGCCTCACCTCTGTGCCTGGCAAAATCTTGGAGCAGACTCTCCTGGAAGGCATGCTAAGGTACATGAAAAACAACAAGGTGCTTGATGACAGCCAGTATGGCTTCACTAAGGGGAAATCCTGACCAATCTGGTGGCTTTCTATGATGGGGCCATGGAACTGATGGACAGGGGTAGAGCAGTTGATATCATCTACCTGGACTTGTGCAAAGAATTTGACACTGTCTCGCATGACATCCTTGTCTCTAAGTTGGAGAGACATCAATTTGATAGATGGACCACTCGATGAATAAAGAACTGACTGGATGGCAGCATGCAAAGAGTTGTGGTCAATGGCTGAATGTCCATCTGGACACCAGTAATGAGTGGTGTCCCTCAGGGATCGGTTTTGGGACTGGTCTTTTTCAACATCTTTGTTCGTGACATAGGCAGTGGGATTGAGTGTGCCCTCAACAAGTTTGCTGATGACATCAAGTTGTGTGGCTCGGCTGATACGCTGGACGGAAGGTATGCCATCTAGAGGGCCCTTGACATGCTTGTGAGGTGGGCTGATGCCAACCTTAGGAAGTTTGACCAACGGTTTTAAGCATTAAGTTTCACAAATGCTGGTATGTACTAACAAATGCTACTGACATGCACATATTGTTTAAAAGTAAACCACAAAGCCCAATCTGATTATTCATTACTTGGCTTCTATTTCTATGAGGCAAAAAAAAAAAAACAAAAAAACAAAAAAAAAAACACTCTTTCAGAGATATAAACTGCACGATAAAAACTACAAAAAACAGTGTGGTGCAGACATCAAATACTAATGTACTTTCAGCATTTTGCTAAATGAAGAATGAATTCCTCTGTTGTCAGTATTGCTTTTAATGTTGCAGTGAAATGAAAGTAGCACCCAATGAATAGAGATAAAAAAAAAAAGTTTTTTCTTGTTTTGTGTTATGACTGTAACGATTTCGCAGAATCACTGCAGCAAGTTGTGGCAGAGGCAGAAAATGAATAAAACCTGATGACTGCACAGAGGATAAAGTCATTTTTGTGAATTTTCACCTGTGCCACACTATGCTATTTGCTGCATACTGCACAGATAGTTTTCAGTTCAGATGAAAGCAGAAAATAAAAGTCTTACAAGTCCAGGTGTCTTAACACTGAGGAAAAGGTAAAAGTTGAATTTTAAAGTGTTGATATTATATTTCTAAAATATTTTTATTTTAATTTCTCACCCCCTAAGGCACTTCTTTTCCTGTTTTCTTTAAAGCAACCAGATGGTTGAAACTTGTGGAAAAAGAGCTATTTGCATACTTCAGTTTTCAGTCTCTACAATTTTTGGTTGAAAACTCAACATTGTTACTTCAGAATAAAATTGTCAATTACTCATACAAAAACATCACTGTTGAAAGAAAAGTAGCTAAGAACAACAGTTAAGTTAATTTTTTCTCTCCTCAAAGACTGCAAATCCTTGCTTAAGGAATAATGAAAGAAGGTTTGCTTGCCTGAGCTGCCTGTAACACACAATTCAACAAAAGCAAGTATAGCAATAACATGAAGCTGTAAGAATCGGTTTTCTGAGCTACTCTAAAATTCACAGGAACTCTGTTAATAGTGCCAAATCACATACAACTAGCATAATAATCAGATCAGTGTGAGACCATCTGTTTAGACATAGTTGCACTGCACAGGGAGCTGAAATTTATTTACAACATCTTTAAAAAACATATAGGCAGGCAGCAGCTTCAACTACGCCCTGGTTATTCTTAGATTCAGAACTGTCTATGATTTGGAAACAAGGAACCCTGTTCAGAATTGTCAAAGCTGTATTTGTACTTTATTTTAGCCAATAGGTAAAGTTCAACTTCCCTGTTTCCTCATCAGACAGGAAATAGACTTTAGAGAAGCCTAGGCTTTACCTTGGTCTGACAATTTTGATGAAAAATACATGCCAATTGTGCAAAAACTGTACAAAGTTAGTCTTAGCAAGGGAGAAAGGGGAGAAAAATGATACAGCTATTACCACATCATGTTTTGAACATGAGCTCCATCTCCTTAGAATCATTTAAACTTGCTTTGCCCTCACACAGGTCCAATCTATCCTCAGCTGTACATGTTTAATGCAAGCTTCCAGGAGCTGCAGAGAGGAAAACTTGGGTCTCTGCTATCCTTTCACATAAAACCACATGCTCACTTATTGCAGGGTTCATGACTGATGTTTTTCCTTGACCACTTCTTCTGTCATACAATGCTTTATTTTTAATGCCAGCAAATTTAAGACAAGTCAGTTATACTTTCTGGAATAGCCTGATGTTGTTTTGCAGAGTAGTATAGGTGCTGCAATCATCCAGGCAGGGGTATCTGGACTGCTATAAAATGGAGAGATAGTCTAAAGCTCACTGTACTGTTTTATTTCCAGTCCCAGGCTACAGAAGTCAGTCTAAACCAATAGCATCTGGTAGTACAAGCTTAAGTCCTTTGTGAGTTCTAGGCTCTTTCTACACTGGGGAAAGGAACTGGAAGAAAAGGGAAAATGTATGTATATAGGAACACAGAAACTATTCCATACACATGCTTGTTAAAAACAGGCTTTCTTTCCCTGTTCATTCACTCAGGATTTAACAGTGCCCCTACTAAAAGTTTTGGCACTCCTATGCCCCTAGCCTATTTTACTCTGGTGAAGCAACACCCAGAAGTCTCACTACAGGCTTTAATCACAAGGAACAATGTCTGAGAAAATCTGAACATAAAACAGTACAAAAGCTTCAAGGAAACTGTGATATTGCCTTTAGAAATATCAGAGGATATGGGTCAAAGAGGTCAGTGTAATGTTAACTGTGCCCCACTGAAACAGGACCTTACTTCCTGCAAGGTAGTAAAAACAAACAAACAAAAGACCCCAGCAAAATAAAACAAATCATCCTCCCCCCTCAAATTCTTCACATTCCACCTATTCCAAAACAAAAAAGACTAAATGATAGATAGCTTAATGCTATAGAATTTAATGGATAACAGATTGAGGCTGGAGGGCCTCAGGAGTTCCACAGTCCAGCCCCCAACCCAAAGCAGGATCAGCTTTGAGATCAGACCAGATCGTTCAGGGCTTTCTCCAGTCTGGTCTTGTCAAGTTTAAAGAATAGAGTTCACACAGCCTCTCCTATTCATGCTCAGGGTGAAAAAGTCTTTACAGACAATCTAAAACTCTTTTACCAACTTGTGCCCATTGCAATTTTTTTCCTGCCATATGTCACGGTAAGTCTGGCATCTGATATATTTTGCATTAATGTATAAAATCAGTCATTGTATAAAACATAGTAAAGTCTTTTTAAGTATGAACTGAAACTTCAACATACTGAAACTTCAACATTTTCAGCTTGTGAAAGTAGAGCAAAGAAGTATCCTTCTTTCTCTGCCTTGGAAGTTTTAAGAATGCCACTGAGTTTTGCAGTGTCCCTGACCTATCAAGCCTACTTTGAAAACTTCAGTTAAAGCCCTTCAGGAAATGTAGACAGAGAAATGCCAAATTTCTGAAGACATATTTGCCTGGTTTAAATATCTACCTTCTCTGAAACAAAAAGAATTAACAGGCACTTCAGCTCAGTGACAGAAATGCTGCAGTTCCAGAGTATAAGAACCTTTGAAGCTACCTGTTAATGCACAGTCAAGAGTATGTTTTTTTGGTTTAAACATTGAGTTTCACTC
The DNA here is from genome assembly GCA_025448015.1 of Bolborhynchus lineola. Taxonomy (NCBI): domain Eukaryota; kingdom Metazoa; phylum Chordata; class Aves; order Psittaciformes; family Psittacidae; genus Bolborhynchus; species Bolborhynchus lineola. The sequence goes on along the minus strand of JAOEHX010021591.1, from coordinate 927 downwards.
CAAGAGACAAAAAAAAAATGAAGCCAGCAACAAACCCTACATTCACTTGCTGCAGTCCTTTGTTAGAACTACCTCACATACCTCTCTTTCTCAGCATAGCACTTTAGACACTTTAGGCACTTCATAAATATTAATTTACAGAGTAGCAAAAAGGCACAGAACTTTTTTCTCCCTTTTTTTTTTTTTTTTTGATTGAAAGATAAGGCAGGCAGAACACCTACTCCCTGCTTCACACAGAAAATCAGCAGAGCCAGAAACTGAACCTACACGCCTCATTTTCTCAGGCGCACTCAAGCACAACAGCTAATTTTGTCTCCAGACTAGTCTGCTATTTAGCTGGCATGGCCTTTTGAATATGTGAGATTAAATGCTGACAAAGAGACAGGGTCAAGAAAGAGATGCTCAACTGTCAAACCCATAAGGAGACCACAGGCCATGCTCCCCAACAAATGATTGGTTACAATGTAATAGGAACTTCTGTTGTCTTTCTTGGGTAACAGAAATTTCTACAGGAAACACAAATTTAGTGTCAAGAATGAAACACTGTCAAATAAAGTTTAAAGCAAGTTCATGTGATATCTCCATTATATGCAAGCCAACTTTTGTTTGTTTGGGGGTTTTGTTTGTTTGGGGTTTCTGCAAGCTTTTTGCTGTTGACAGGCAGCTCAAACAAAAGATTGTGTCCTAGGTTCAGCAGTAGCAGTCATTTTTCTCCTTCCTGGTAGCTGGTGCAGTGCTGTGTTTTCGACTTTCGGCCTGGGAACAGAGCTGATAGCACCTATGTTTATAGTTACGGCTTAGAATGTTTGGTTTTGACCAAGGACTTTCAGAGCCTCATGCTCTGCCAGGCAGGAGGGGAAGCCAGGAGGAAGCAGAGACAGGGCACCTGACCCAAACTGACCAAAGAGGTATTCCATACCACAGCAC
>JAOEHX010021587.1:25000-36929 GCA_025448015.1 Bolborhynchus lineola | reverse complement strand
TATGGTTTAGTGTGAGGTGTCCCTGCCCATGGCAGGGGGGTTGGAACTGGATGATCTTAAGGTCCTTTCCAACCCCACCTATTCTATGATTCTGTGATTATATGATTCTGTGAGTCTATGTGTGGTTAGCACACTTTAAGTCTGGTGTGCCATCTGTTGGCCTATGGAGTATAACCTACATCCATCACAGTGGTAACATTTTTTCTGTACAAACATGTGATGCTGAGGTAAAATTGTGTTGACATTCTTCAGAATGGACAGGGAAGAAGTTTTATCCCTTTTGTCAAGCATCTGATACACTAAGAACATGTGAAGTTCTTGTGACCACTTCCAGTATGTATTTTTGGACCCCTTTTGTAAGTGAGCAGCTGCTCTTTTTGCACGTGTTACAAACCTCAGAGATCTCCCAAAACAGGAGTAAAACTGGATCTTGTGCAAGCTCAGTTTCCCACTGGCTTCCCAGGAATAGTATTTTAAAGCTGACAGCAAAACACAAAATCCCACAAAGCCACTCATTTATCATCAGGGGTTTTTAGTAATAATTAATTAAAAATATCAGGGTTTGTTGCTGCTTTCTTAATATGCTTTGTACCTTCTCTGTCCTACATTGCTTATTTTGTATTTTTCTTCTACTTAATTCAGAAGCTATTTGGGAAAAGGTCTGTGTTCCTGTAGCATTACTGCCTTGTTCTCTAGTTCCAAGTTTTCACAACAGCTATAAAGATAGCAGGAAAAAAAATCTCTACAAGCAGTCGATTTTGCACACTTTGTTTGCTCTCATTAATGAAAACTGCCTTAACTGCTTGAAAAAGAAGATTTCATGGGGTTTTTTTATGTTCTGGCTTAGATGTTCAGATTCCAATTTCACAAAAAGATGCATTTACATGAATTGTAAATTCAGATTATATCAGAAAACATACTTCACTAATTCTTCTTTTTCATTGGATAAAAAAATATCTGAAAGTTGCAACATCAGTGACATAACCATAATATAAAAAAGGTTACAGCGTGGTATTGCAAATGGAGACTTGGCAAGGTCAGGGGAAGAGAAGGCAAAACCAAAATGAAATGGCCAAATACTGCAAAGTTAGCAGAAAAAATAGCTCAGTCCTATAGGACTGAAAAGGAGGGAAAAGGAAAAGCTAAACTAAACATTAAGAGTGACAGAGGTGTGGCTAAGAAACAGGGGATGGGATTTCTAAATTTGGATGCTTACAATGTCTAGTTCTTAGGCTATAATTTCACCCTTCAAAATCAATCCCTAATTAATTTTTGTGCAAGTCACAGTATCATAAAGTTATAGAATTACAATTTGAGCTGGAAGTGACCTGTGTCATGTAATTCAACTCCCTCTCAAAGTAGAACTAATTTCAGTGTTAAAGCAGGTGACTCAGGGCCTGTATTATTTTAGTAATAATTTCAGGCCCTTATTATTTTAGAAACCTTCAAAGGGAGCTTCAAAAATTTGGGATCCAGAAGTTCTGTTGAGTTTAAGATGAACAATTTAAGCTAAGAAAAGGTCAATTCTTCTTTCTTCAGAACTCCTAAGCAAAGTGGAAGAATCTGGGCATTTGAACTATAGTCCAATGAGCTGAAATGCTTATTTCTATATGACATAGAGGCTTTCAGAGGTCAGTAGAAGGGGAAGAAACACTTTGAATATAGGGCAGAAATTAAGAGTGAGCTATATTTTGCTTCCATCTGTAAGGTTATAAAGATGTAACTGTGAGAAATGCTATCTGTCAAAACAAAACATGCAATTTTCAAATATCTATGGACAAAGTGAGACATAACTGTGCTTAGATAACTAGAATTCATTACAAGTATATGTGTGCGTGGGGGAAGATCTAAGCCAACTCATTCAATGATAATTAAAACCTGCAGCAGTACTGAAGGCTTACATAGTAAAGAAGCTATACATATTCTATGTCTCAACAATATACTCAGACTCGTAGAAAACCAAACCATAGTAAAAGTATAATTTTCTTAATTCTCTGGGTTTTCTCTGTTTGAATTAGACAGTTGAGTAACTATTTTTATTAAACAGAGTTGAAATAAAGGGCCTCCTTAGCTCATGTTTGGCTCATGCTAGGATGCTGAACGAGCAAAGGTATTGCAATTTTCCATGGTTCATGAGATTCAACTGCTTCTTGATGTCTAAAATTTCTACAGGCTTTAGCTACAGATTAAATTAAACTCAGTAATTTCTCATCTGTAATACAATCTGTAACAATGTTTTTTGGTAACAAGGACAATAATTTTTTTTCCCAACAAAAGTGCTACTTTTTTGTTATTGAGCGTGAGTGCAAAAGCATTGTAGAATAAAAGTTTCCCATCGTAGAAGCTGAGGTCAGGTGAGTTAATCAGTTAATCAGTTTGCTTTTTATTTTCACCTGTTTGTTTTTGTTCTCTAAAATTCTCCAAATTATCTACTAATTCCTATGTCTCTTTTAAGTATTCCACTGAATAAAGAGTCAGAATAAAAATAAGTTTTAAACTGGATTCCAATATTGAGAAATATCTAAACCAAATATTTTGTTTTCAGAGACACAGTCACTTGATGCTATGGGAAGATCTACATTTCTCTATTGCACCAATAAAGTAGAATTGATATGAGATTCCTGGAAATACAACTCTGTACTTTAAAGATATAATTTTATCATGATCACTTTTACCCCAGGAAATTGCTTTTCAAACATATGTGAAGAAGTCTACTTGTAGTGGTAAACCTCCTATAAACAGTTTATATAAGCAATCAAAGGTCTTTGAGTTATGCACAGCAAGAGCATGAGTTACTAATAAAATTAAAGACACTCTTTATATAGCTCATATTTCACAATTTCTTTGTGCTTTTCTGAATTAAAGATTTGCAAGTCTGAAGCAAAGAGAGAAATCACTTCAATCTTTTTTAATCCCAATAAAATAGGACATTTTTTAATAGGCAGCAGGCATCAATGTAAAGTAAATGCACACAGAAGCACACTTTATGATATCACATGCTTCTTTTCCAGAAAGATTTTACTGTTTCAATGACTATTTCACATTAAGCTATGTGTTGAATTATGATGCATTCCTGAATTTACACTTAGAGCTAAAAGAATTACATGAATCATCCCCAATGATCAGAGATATCCCAACTTTCTAACTTTAATAAATAACATTTTAATGTATTTAGTAAGGTGGTTGTCTCCAGAAGCTAAAACAAACATTTTACTTACATTTCTTAAGGAAAACTACCCTTAGCTGCAAAACTGAAAAGATCTGAAAAGGTAGTGAATTCAGATTATGACTTCAGGCTCCTGAAGTTTTCAGACACTGTTTCTCAGCTACTTACTGCTGTGTAATGATGACTTCAAGCAATAATTTAAAGATTGTCTAATAACTTGCAAGGTTAGAAAGATTGCTGCTTTTTTTGTTTTTTAGCCTTGGAAGCTCTGGGTCAGTCTTTCAGAGTTGGGAAGCACTTGTAGCTGTCATGATAGCCAGCTGCCTATCCAACCTCAATTGGCTTTATAACTAGATAATCCAGAAATTCCAGGCAGAGTAAGCTGATGTTAAAAAAATAAACAAAAATAAATAAATATCTTGTCTATCATGGGGGAGAAAGAAACCTAAAACCTCTCAAGGAAGTTAAGAATAGTCTGATATTACAAGTTGATCACATAAGCTTCTCTGTGAAAGAAAGGGAATGCAGAAGGTCTATAATTAAAACTAGGAATTCTTAAGTTTTATTGGCTAGGGATGAGAAATAAATTTCTTCTTCCTTAAAAAGGGCTGACTTCTTTACAGTAATGTAAGCTATCTTCTATTTAAGTTACCAATATACATCTCACTGTTACCATGAGACAGATGGTCTAGGGACCACAGGACACATTAATGGATGTGGTCTCCTCTGGGAGGAAGTATGGAGTATATACATCAGTGCAGTGAGGTTGGGGTTTATCCCAGAAACCAGGGTTAGCTGAGGGTCAGGACCACACATTTGCTCTACAGGAGGCTATGGGAATTTAAACTGACACAAATAATCAGCTCCTTTTGGTTTCATTTCTGAAGAATGCAGTTACTGCCTTCAGCAACTGCACAGCTACGCAGGTACCTCTTGGAACCCTCAGACTATGGGGTTTTGTACAGAAGGGACTATGAGACTGAAGCCACTGTCATCTCAGAAAACAGTTATATATGAGCTACCAGCCTCCATGGCAAAACTTAACCTAATGTGAGCTAATCACCTGTAGTTTTTAAAGTTTATATAATGGAAATAACAACTGACCCAGCATCACAGAGTACAATTCTAATTAACAGGAGACTCTCCTGAAAAATGTCTGTGGTCCTTGGGGAACAATGTAGGTCACAGTATCAATTAAAAGCAGAACAACCTCTTCACTGCCTCACTGCCTCTGTAACATTTAACACCAAACTGTTCCGTGGCTGTAAATTAAACAATGCATTCTGCATTATATTGCAGGAGTGAAAAAAGTAAAGAATAACTAGTTTAAAAACTAATTTCAAGCTCAGCACTCACTTTACCCCATATAACATAGGCAAGCAGTACAGAATACTGATGTTACCACTATTTTCCTCAGCTTTATTAAGCAAAACCATTACTGTATATTTGATTTTCTTTTACACTATCAGGATATAAGTACTAGCCTCTGCATGAAAGTATCTGAGAATTACTTAATTGAGGATTAAAACCAGCAATTACCTTTGCTGCTGACTGCAAAGAAGATGTAAGATTGTTTAAGACTCCAGGGTTCAGTTTTGGTAACTGGAAGGTCTAGTGAACACAGTTCTATGCAGAAAAGTGGGATATAGAAATAAATCATTTCAGATAAAATGTGTCATAGGGACTACTACAGACACTTCACATAATTACTTCTTTAATATTATATGAAATATCAATTATGACTTCTACTTTGAAAGATTGTCCACAAATAGTGTTCCTTTCTAATATTAATCATTTCCTGTTTCTGAACAACAAAGACAATTTTCAGTAGCATTCAAGCCAGAAGAAAGATATTTGGTCATAAATGCTCTCAAATTTTGTCTACCTTTGTAAGCATTTGTTCATCTAGGAATAGTGGGCAATAACTTGGATTCATTAAAGTCTTTTGAAATATTATCATTTGCTTGAATTGGAAGGGAACCAAATTCTTCTGCTCAACTTGTGAGGTTGGGAGGTCACCTACAAACGATGATAAACTGGACATCCTGGGCAATATCTGGCAAAATCCATGTGAGAGACCACAAGGGAACATCCACTGACACCAGGAGGAAAGGGATAATAAATTTGTAGAGTGCACCTCCAACTCTTGTACTACTTATGAGTAATCATAAATAATGAAAAGGTACTGCGGGCAAACTTTGACATCCTGATAACCATGAAATATTTTCAGCACAAAAATTCTTCACAGAGAAATGACTTTATAGTTCTATAGAGGCATATGGGCAAAAGCAAAGACTCATTTCTAAAATCTTAGCAGGGGATATAGATAAATAGATATGTTAACAAATATAACCCTGAGTACACAAAGGAAGTGGATCTGCACATCAGAGAAATTCCACTTTAATGCAATTAGGGTTTGAGAATCAAATTCTGCCTATGTCCTCTACTGAGTTTTTCACATCACAATAAGGAGTAGAGGAGCTCAGTTCCCTTTTCCCAGTTGAAAAGTTAAGATTATGCAAAGAATGTTAACTTCTGATTAGTCCTGTATCCATTGCTATAACATCTCAGCATCAGTGTTAAGGACTGGAATTCCAGTGTTGAAATCTTTCAGCAAATCCAGAATGAAGAATGGAGTTGCTAAATTCAGATTTTCCAATCTGAGTGTAAACAAAGAGACAACAAACAATAAACCACTGCTTAATAGTTCTCATCAGGACTTGGCTAAAATCTTAGGTCCCTAAGTACCTAGCCATTGACTTTTATTGCTTTTTTTTTTCACATTAAAATAAAGACAGACTTTGTTGGTGAATTGAACTAAAAAGCATAAGCATGTTTCTTTAGAAGACTTCACAATTGAAAAATGGACCCTTCCATCCTTGCCAAGCAGGAGAGGAAAGTCCCTTTCTCACAGTGAATAAGATACAGTAAGCAGGATGGGAATAAGCAAAGGTTTATTTTAGGTCCACTGAGATGTAGATGGCAGAGAGCCACACAGCACTGAAATCACATAAAGCCCTCTCAACCAAACCTTGCTTTTTTAATCAAAATTTAGCTACTCCAGATTACAAATTAATGAAGGAAAATTAATTCAGAAATCAATGATCTTGGAAGGATTCAAACTTCATCCTCCACACGTATGCCAGGAGATGGCTCTACTGAGTTTTTTATGTGATCTGGTGTATTATGGAGTTAAAAAATAAAATAAAATAAAAAGACATATCTCCAACAAAAGAACAAGGAGAACCTAAGGACCTCATAACATATTGTGACTTCTTTCCCTGGAGCATTACAACAGAAGAGTGGATGACAAGGAATACAAGTGTCATTTATAATGAGAAGACTCTTCAAGTAAGAGGCCAACAGCAAAATTGCAAAGGTTATCTACATGTAGCATGCCTTCTAGCTTCTGTACAGAGTCTGATTGATTCATAATTGCATTAAAATGCAAGCTGCAAATCTCAGTTTTCATTTTAATCTCAAGGAAAACATAAAATGAGAATAGCAGTGCTAGCCTCCATTCATACATAGGAAGGAAGTAAAAAGGAAGCAAATGCTCTGATTAGACCAAGTAATACAGCTCCACATTTCTTCATTTGAACTAGTGGCTGAGGAAGAAGGTAATAAACTGCATTACTTATATGAGATGAATCTCCCTCTATCATATCATCTAATTCTACTTTCCTCTGCTGAAGCAGTTTTTTTCTGATTCTGATGGAGCAAGGGACAGGCACCTAAAAGGTTCAGGGTTTCAGGTAGAAAGTATCATTAGATCATTAAGGTTAGCCTAATGTACTGCAAAGCATTAACACTAACAACAGTAACTTCTCCTAAATTAAAGTGTGCTATCTATTTCAGAAAAGCATCTAATCTGGAAAATGTAACAAGATTGTGATTTACCACTTCCCTTGGTAATTTGTCCTATATTCTCACTGTTAAAAATGCCTGGCCAGCATTGGTTTGCTTTCACTCTGATACGTACATATTCTGCTTTTCTTTGCTACTCTGAAGAATCCTCTTATTACCAAGCTCCCCAAAGGAATACACTGTCATTAAGTCCTATCTCTCTCTGGAATAATTTTTTTTCCACTCTAGTCTCTTTTCTCTCTCTTGATATATATTTAATATATTTTAAAAGCATAGAATCCCAAACCTGGCACAATATTATTGCTTTAATATCACTGCACATACAAATGAAACCACCTCCTTATGCTTGACTTTTAGTCTTTTTCTTTAATATTCAAAGTTCATAGTACAAGCCATGCTGAGTTGTCTATTCTTTCCTCTGGAACATTCTTAGTGTCGCTTATTTCCACTGTAGGGGTTCCCTCTGTGTATGCATGGCTGCCATTGCTTCCTTCTGGCTGTGTAACACTTCTCTACTAGGTAATAGTAATTTTGTTTGAGTGGCCTCTGTTTACAAAGCTGGACTGTAACTGGATTTATCTATCCAACTACTGTGTCTTCTTTTTTCCTGCTTTTTCAACCGTTGCATCATTTGCAAATTTTACCATCCAGGAATCCACCCTGCCTTCCGAATTACTTGTGAAAGTATTAAAATATGTTGTCCACATCCAATTCTAAATTGTGGAAGACTATCCCTCAAAAATTCTGTGTAACAAGGTCATTTCTCATTGACTAGTATTTAAGTCAGTCCTAAAGGAATAGTGTTGTGATAAATTATACTGTTATTTATTTATACTAGATACAAAGTAAAATTAAATCATGTGCTTTACAAAAACCTAAACAACACAGGACCATTCATCAAGCAAATTCACATTCTGAAATGAAGTTTATCTAACATAATTGCTTTGTTTTAGGACTATGCTGACTATCATGAATTTACTCCTACCATTAATTTGTTCCTGCGCTTACTTTCTTAGCTAAATCCTCATTGATCTCCCCAATATTTTTTCCAGGGCTGGCATACAGCTAATATGCTGTGCAGCATTATTTGAAAAAACAAAGGTCAAAATAATAATATGATATTCACACCCCACCTCTCTAGAAATTAATATTCCAACAGATTTTTTCAGCCTCCTTTCTTCAGGCTCTAAGGTGAAAGTTATCAACTAATGAGCCTTCTGCTTTACTTATTTTATCAGTGGCAGATGTTGTTTAACATGCTTTTAAAGATTCAGTGCTGTTTGCATAGTAGGGACACTGGATCTCCTACCACCATATGGGCTTGTTAAGGAGCAAACAGCACTTTCCTCCTACTGTGTGCCACTCAGTAGTGAAGAGGTTTCAGAGTTTTTGTTCATCTTTGCATGAATAAATGACATGATTAATCATGACAGTGATTGACTAGCTTCATTTTTTCTTTTTGGTGTTACAAAAAAAGTAGAAAAAAATTACTTATATGCATCCAGAATAAACCAAGATATAAGCTTTATTAAACTTTACTCTTAGTCTTAGGAGGCAAAATTCGCATGTTCAGATACATACTGTAAAGAGTTCTTTTCCATTATACTTGCCACTGAATTCCTCCAGGGTTAACACCTTAAGTACCACATACTTTTGGCCATTATATTTAGGAAGATAACCTAGACATCTTTAGCCATTATGAATGGATGTCCAGCTGGCAGAGAGCTGTGCAAGGGTCACTCAAAATTTCCATCTGCCCTACTTATCCCAGTGTCTTGTTAACTCTGAAATCAAAGGATAGCAATTTGGACATGAGCAATATATCACTTTAGACTACTTTCACTAGAAATATCCCATTAGTGTGCATTATCCTGCTATCTTAAACTGCATTCTTTTCCTCCTGAGATTGCAAAGGACCCAGCTGGCAAACAACCAAAATATCAAGTTTCGCACACATCTATTATCATAATGGCAGGAGGTCATACACTGAAAACTGAGAACACAAATGCAACATCAACTAAACTGAATATTTCAATAACAGAAGTTTATCGAGGTTAGTATCCTGGTGCAACAGTCACTGGCACTTCAGTTTGGAGGTTTTTGTACTACTGGTTTCAATGACAATTCCTCTATTGAAAAATTTCTCTGAGTAGAAAAAACAATCAAACAACTTCCACAGTGCTCTTATCAGTCTGTCTCTTCAGCTCCATGATAGTAGCACTATTCAACATAAATATACTTAGTCCTCCTGTATCCCAGCTTGGTCCTGCCTGTTACACCTCAGAGACTGATTGCATCTCTACAAGGCCAACAGAAGATAAAAAGAAATTTCAAAAGCATAACAATGAAATTTTCCTGACCACATGAGATATCAAAACTTTAGACATTTACATCTAAATTATTTGATCATTAAGAATATCTAGACAATGGAGACAATAATTTTCAGGGCAAGATCCACCTCCACCTATACGACACATCCAAAATGAGTTAGAAGAACTGCATTAAGGAAAAGTCTCTCCATTGACTACAATGGCAATGTGGACTTCCTCCAAAAGTCAGGTGAAGCCAAATTATTTTCCTAAGAGCCCAAATTGTTTTCAGTTTGATCAGTTTGTAGCTGAGGCTTTTTATATGCAACAGCATCTTGGCAGTCCTCAAAACATTCAGTATTTTTTTAAACTGGAAACAGGTACTTTGTGGTCTGGGGGAGCATTGGTGAGGAAAACAATTGCAAAACTATGAAGCATCAATCCAGAAACTATTTCCTTTCCTTGCTTATTTCTGACAGCTAAATTCACTACTCTCACCTGTGCATTAGTCCATTCCATTTCAGGAAAGGGTCCCAGCTGAAGGCCTCTACCTGTGGGATTTTCTTCCTCTTGGCCTTTCTGGAAGTACATAGAGACATCTACTCAGGATATGTTCCAAACTCAGATTTTTCATCGTGTTTGCATACGGTGCTTAGTTGTGTGGTTTGCTTCCCAGGTTGTTTTGTTGGGGCTAGGAGCTCAGTTTTACTATAACTGCTTTAGGAAATAATCTGGCATGCCATCTATTCCCTTTAAGATGCAAATTAGTGTTAATACATGTTGAATTGCCCAGAGACTTTTTAACAAAAATGAAGTGGCATTATATTATATAATATTAAAAATGTGAGCATGTATTATTGATTATAAGTACCTATTGAGCAGCTATTTATCCTTTAAGGGAGAACAAACAAAGGGTATATATTTTACAAGAATTAACACTACTACTGTATTTCAGTTTATTTTTAGTATGCAGCATCTACCAATTTCAATACTAATTATTAGCAAATCAAGCAAAAAGACTATAGGAATAAATAAATGTTCTCTTGACAGTCCACCTCTTTCTAGCTGAAATTAGAAATAACTGTTGCTTTTAAATTTTAAACCCCTCTTTAATTATCACTATGAATTTGTGAACTTTTAACAGCAGGAGACTATACATTTGCTTTTAATGAGCACAATTCATTTTTTAGTGAAATAGAAAATGTGCAATGAATTCAGGTTCCCACCAAGGCATTAGTCAATGTTGTTGTAGGAAACACATGAGTTCTCAACAAACTGCAACAATACGGAAGAGCCCTGTCAGTCAAAAGGGAGACTTATGTCACAAAGATTACAATTTTGGTTAATATCAAAACTACCTTGTCTGTACTTATGTATCCAATAGGGTTTTTTTTAACAGAATGTTTAATACCTAAGGTACTGAAAAGCATTTTTACAAAGGCCATATTCATTATGATGCTTCTGTAATACTAACCCTCACCTTGTAGCGTATTACTTAGGAGTCTTTTTGCTTCTATATTACTAAAGAATATAACTTTTTAAAAACAAGAAGAACAAAAGAAATAATAAATTTTCACTCTCGTCTGCAAGATTAAGTCATTTTTTAAACAACAAGCATAAAACCACTAGGCTAACAAGTGATTCAGGGAAGTCTTGAAACATTGGTGGCATAAAGAATGGCTACTAAAAATTGTCAAAAAAATCAGGGAACAACATTTTTTAGTTTCAAGAACAGTTTAAGGAAAAGGGACTTCTAGCTCCACTTCAATGGATTACTGCTGTCATATAACAGTATTCTGAAGAACTGGGGTTTATACTGATGCTGTCAAACTTCAGGCATTTTGATGTGTTAGCTAGGAGCCATGAGAGCTTTGAGACATGGGAAACTCCTGAGAATGGTTCAGGGTTTAAATGCACTGAGTCACTCTTTGGAGGATGCATTCCCACCTCAGTGAATTGGGATGAACTGAGGGCTGAATATTCAGTCAAGCTCACACAGGTGGGATTTTTAACACTGCAAAATCTAGATTACAGTGTAATGAGTGGCCATAGATTCCCATACATCAGGACCAAACCAACTGGGAGGCGTTAAATAGGTAATTCCACTGAGGCTGATGCATTTTGACCACAGCAAGCTTCTTCTGTATCTGTAGTTTAGTTTGTCGATTTAGTTCTGGAGACTTTTGAAAACAAGTGTATAGGTTCATAAACACAGATAGAAGAAAATCTTACAGAACAGTAAGCATGGCTCTGGCAGAGGAAACAGCAAATGCAAAAATGCAGAGTAAGGGAAATCTATGGGAAGATCATTCACCAAGGAGGACCCAGGAGTGAGGTTCTGTTGCAAGTTGTTCTTCTTTCAAGATATAGAATCATAAAATCATATAATCATAGAATAGTTAGGGTTGGAAAGGACCTCCACGTCCTCCAGTTCCAACCCCCCTGCCATGGGCATGGACACCTCACACTAAACCATGACACCCAAGGCTCTGTCCAGCCTGGTCCTGAAAACTGCCAGCAATGGAGCATTCACAACTTCCCTGGGCAACCCATTCCAGTGCCTCACCACCCTTACAGTAAAGAATTT
>JAOEHX010021587.1:0-23817 GCA_025448015.1 Bolborhynchus lineola | reverse complement strand
CCTCTGGATGGCATTCCTTCCCTCCAGTGTATCGACCGAACCACCCAGCTTGGTGTCATCGGCAAACTTGCTGAAGGCGCACTCAATCCCACTGTCTATGTCACTGGCAAAGATATTGAACAAGACAGGTCCCAACACCAAGCCCTTAGCACACCATACATTACTGGTCTTCAGCTGGACATTGAGCCATTGAGCACAACTGTTTGCATGTGGCCATTCAGCCAGTTCTTTATCCACTGAGTTGTCCACCTATCAAATTGATGTCTCTCCAAGTTAGAGACACGGATGTTGTGTGGGAAAAAATATAAATGATTGCTAAGTATAAGGACATGGTTTATAACTATTGTGACCTAATCATTGATGATGAGACACCCATATAATTGTATCACTCAGAGGGATAGTGTTTTAATATAAGTACTGAAAAAGAGAAAGGAAATCTACAAGAGAGGAAAAAGAGTGATGAAAGATTCAGAAATCACAACCCAGGAAGAACTGAAAACAGGAAATTAAATGGGGACACTGATCAGTTGTCTCCATTGAGAACAGAATCCAATGAAACTGCTAGGGTGCTGAAACATCAAAACAAATCCCGTCCAGTCCTAAATGCTGTGACTCCGTAGCTTTCATACATGAGAAGTTTATTCCCTAGTAGTTTCAGCAATATTAATTGAGAATCAGATGTTTAATAGTCAGCTAACAGAACAGGTGCATTCCTTTCTGCTAATTAAATACATATATATATAGTTGCTGTCAAAGTAAGATTTTATGAATGGCATGCAGTGGATATACAATGCAGAGATGTAATCTGCTCGTAAAACTAGGCTTTTGAATAAACTCTACCCAAATGCAAATGAGGTAGCATTTGTAAACAGCATTCTTCCTAGGCATCATATTGTATGTTAGTAATGTGACAACCCTGAAGGTGATTGAGTTTCCCAAATCAAGCTTTCTTGTGTCATTAGTTGCACTAAGGTATCACTGTCACCAGCTGCTGCTTCAGAATGGTAGGGGTTTCCTTCTGTCATTTCTGACACCCACATGCACATCTTGGATCTTACAGGACATCTAAAATAGCACTATATGTCTATCTCAGACAACTGAATCTCACCCCAGAGTCTTCTTTCTTTTTTTTTTAAGGAGGTCTTCTCTTTGTTAAGGGACATTATCATTGATACTAGTTATAACTGAGTATAAATATGTAGTTTAAATATAGATTTGGAGGGTTTATTGCATAGAAAATAAAAATCCCCTGCTTTTTAATGAAATAAAACATTTAGATAATATAAGTATCAAGCTACCTTAGATGTTATGAACTACCATCACAGTTGTGATCTCTTGAGAAAACTCACTTTTAAAAATCCAGTCTAAGTTTTACACAAGACCTAGAGACAAGTTTTGGTTTCTAAGTATTCCACTTCTTGAAGGGTTTAAATACACATATAATATGGAAAGCCTTGATAATCTGTGCATTAGGGAAGGATCAGCTTAGTGCCATGGAAAAAGAATTAGCAGGTATTAAATACTCGGAAGTCTCTTGGTCCAACAAAAATTACCCTCAAACAAGAACATCTTACAGTATCATACGAGTCAGACACACAGAGAAAACTGAGCAAATGAAGGTTTCTGTTTAAAAAAAGTCTTCAGAGGGTGAAGAAAATCTCATGAAAATCTCAAGGAACTACAAAGTTCCTGTTAATCTTACGTAGAGGGCATTGAAGTACTGCTATGCCGAGCAACAGTAATGAAACATGAATGTAGGGAGAAGTGTAAAGAAAATTCCAATAGTGTTTTTAAATAAAGCAGTGAAAAAACTGTTGCACTTACAGGAACTTCAATGTACTGAACAGTATCTGTGATCACAATGCTAAATTCCAGTCTGTTCCTTATGCCAATGATGTAATTACTAGATGAATTCTGCAGAATTTATACGTATACAATTACTAGTCAGTAAAATTGACATTTAGCATGAGGTGATGAAATTTTGTGGCAAATAATTGCTTTTAAACTAAAAATTTCAATTACATCAGACAATGAGGGGAAGGCAAGTTTCAGTGAAAAGCTCTGGAATATATAGGAGGCTACAATTTCTTTTTGAAATTTGAATCATTCTTCTTACCAGCTTACAACAGAATAATAAAGAGTTGATAGCACATTGGTGATAAGTCCAAAAATACTTTTAAAACACGCTTGTGAATGAAATGAAAATTCAGGAGCAGCAGATGGGTTTAACTGCTGTTCAATGTGGAGCAGCTTCCAAGAACATGTTGTATGCAATAATAAATAGCCAGAGACATAAAGTTTCTTCACTAGTTTAAATCCTGTCCATACAAGCTAAGTGAAGGCTTTCAAGCTTTGGCTCACTACAACATCCTTACATTTTCCCCTTGTCTACAGCAGCAAAGATGCTTGTTATTGACAATGCGTGTCAGCAATGTGTGCAATTAAAGCAGCACTGAACACAGTTTCACAAGCAGGCAGGTTTCACATGGGCTTTCTGAAACAAGAATAGTTCTTGGCTGCGCTTGCAGGTTAATCACATTCAGCACCAGCATATCCATTGTCAGCAGTAGATAATTACGCTAATGTACACAATGCTGTGGTTTGTGCATATATTTTACATAATAACCATGCTATGAATTGCCTCCCTTTCTAATTCTTGATCCGGATGTGGGAATTGTGATGGCGCAATGCATCTAGGATTTCTGCCGTCAGAATTTGACTTTCTCTGTGTGTCAAGCCCTATTGCTTTGAAGTAAAGTCCCAAAAGGCAGAGAAAAACAGGCAGCAACTTTTCTGTTTGTACTTAAAACCACCAGAAAATGGCTTTTCCAAGTGACTATGTCTAAGTTAAAGCTTCTACACTTCTTATACCACTTATCATTAAATTGACTGACACAAATATTTGTGACATAGATAAAATTGGAATTTCTAGAGCCATATGGTAATGCATAGATGCACAAAAAAGAGTTCAAAAACAAAAGAGTACAAGTGACAGAGAAAAGAAATCTACATTGAGATTTAAGCCACGAAAAATCATTGCTGTTTTCTTCTGTTAGGCTAATTCTTTCAGCAGAAACAAAAGGTTTGTGTGGGAAAGAGCATCACTGGGTCCAAATAAGTCTCAAGTTCAGTGCCAACCTACACTTCAGTATACGCCTTTGTCTGCATAGGTGCATCAAGGATGATTCTGATTAGTTAGATGCAATAGCAGAACCACTTTAATACTATCTTGGATGAGCTGAAGGGAAAGGGATTAGTTGGGAGACAAGTGAAAGAAAAGAAAGGTGAGGAACGAAAAGAAAGAGCTGTATCAGATAAGGCCAGAGATGTCAAGCCTTCATGTGGTTTACCAAGTACATGCTTTGTTGCTAACCTACTATGTTTCACTGCTACTCTAGAAAAGCGTGTTTTCTAAGCTGTCCTCCCATAAAACAACTTTTCTTTCAATAAATTATCATGTTATTTGAAGCCCTGGCTGCCTTGGGTCACTCAAACTGACTCTTTCTGGGCCAAAACTGCTCTAGAAAGGGTCAGACTTAAGTCCATGAGCCAGAACGTGCAAACAGATCTTCTGTTTAGCAGTGTAGACATAGTCACTTTCTACTATCAGAGGTGTACAATACCATTACCTGAAGTAGGAGTACCCTAGAATACAAATTGTATTAATTATTTTGCCATGTCTCTTTTGATTTCAAGTATCTGATAATTTTAGGTGTGGTTTCTAGCAATGCAAATATACATGCTGCCAGGTTTTTATTTATCAGATTTATCAGTAGTGACAACTTCAGTGGAGTCATTCTGGAGTTGTAAAGTGCTGAATACGGATCACAGTCTGACTGATTTTGCAGCAGTGGGTTTAAGGAGGTTTTTACATTACTTTCACCAGCCGTTTAGACAGAGAATTATGTCAATAAGAGATTACATGATTAAACCTAACATTTAGTGAAAAGTACTTAAACGCATGCTCAGTAAACTGCGGTCTATTCTCAGATATTACTCAGCAAGTTGTACTGTCTACAGTAAAAATTACTTGATGTGCATGAGCTCGTCTCTCATAGCAGCATCTTCTCATAAAGTAAGGCTAATTATCAAGCACAAATACATAGGTCTGTAGGACTCCTTCCCCTCCCTCCCCATAAATGTAAAAAGTAAAGGCCTTTTTTTCCAGGAAGCCACTTTTTGCTAACAACCCATTTGAGACTCTTGTGCAATATGTTGGCTTGAGAATACTGCAAGACTTCAGATCAGCAATAATACTGCTTTCCATCTGAAGCCAGTTCAATATATTTTGCACCTTCTCTCATGGGTTCTTCACTCTAAATGACCTTAATTTTAATGTTTTTCTTCTGTAACATTTTAGAGATCATCTTTCCAATGCCCAAATCATGTGTGCTCAGGTGTTCTACCCCAGATTGGTAATAAGGGTTAAATACATGCTACTGCCAAAAGTAGTCATTTTCCAGCGTCTTACCTTGAATCTGCTCTGGCAGCCTCTGTGCACATCTCCTCTGAGACCAGACTGGTTATTAAATTCCAGTTGTTTGGAAACAAATTTAGGCTTGGGACAGTTTTTTCAACTAAACCTTTGTGAAATACATGAGCGACTCTCTGTACATCCAGCAGTTCTCTTAAAGGTTTATATTCAGCTCATGAATCCTACATTTTCACAACAACAACAGAAGTTATTTATCTGTGGAAAAGTAGGAATTTCCCCAGCCATTTTGGCAATTGATTTGCGGTCAACATTAGCTTAGATCAATTTCTCAGGCACAGTGGCATAAGATACTTGCACCCAAAATCTAAAGTATTCTTCTGTATTACAGCAAAATGTTTAGTATTTATCACCTATAATACCAAAGCTATTTTCAGGCTTCACAGAGTGGAATATGAGGCTTGAAAGAAACTTAGTATTTCACTAATGAAGATCATAAATGAAATAAGATACTCCAGTTCTATCAGCTTCCCAAACTCTACAATAAGATTAAACTGTTAACATTGTTGTGTTGCTCCCCACTCAAAGAAACCATTTGTGTTGAGGATACTGGTGTCAACATGGATCAATGTTATGATCAACCAATACACCTAGCAAGCAAATAAAACAGAAATCAGTTCAGCTTTGATGCAGTAGTACACTTTTTTCCAGAGAGCATCTGCTCATGGCTTTCTAACTTTTCTAGGTCCTCCTCCTTGTAGGGATAACACAGATGTTCTTAGTGAAATATTCGAACTGTCAGCACAACTTGAACTAAGATATAAGCAAAGAGTATCTTCCAGGGATGGAAAAGGCATAAATGCATTATTTTTCTAAGGTATCTGCTGATGCATCAAGCTCATGAAAACACTTGGTACAAATTTTTCACTGAAACATCATTCCTTTCTTTTTTTTTTTATCTTACTAAATCAAATGACTTCTCTTAGAGTAAGGGATATTTACCCAAATGCATAAATTGGAGATTGGTTGGTGCCCATTATCTCTTTTTGATTCCTCTGGAGGCTATAACCATGCTCATCAGCTGAGATGGTGTTTTTGACATTTTAGTACCAGAGAAATGTCTGCCCATCAGCTGTCACTGGAGAAAGGCACAGGTTTCCTATAGGTGTGATGACATATCTACCACAGACATATCTGTGACTTCTCTCAGGTACCCTATGACTTTTACAGGGCTACTAAATGTCTGTGGTTTAGCAGGTTTATTACTCCTGGAGAATATTTTTCCAACCTCTGTTTTGCTTCCTTCATTTTCAGGAATGCAGCTTCTTGAGGAGGAAAAGGAGTTCCCATATTTTCCGCTTATAAAAGTGTGTTTTCCTTAGTACCATTGCAAGATGAATGTCTTTCAGTGTGCTGATCATCCATCCATTTAGTTAAATACTTTAATGTGGGGTCTCCAAAGTGAATTTTGTTCTTCTGAAACCTCTCCCCCTCTTTATTTTTTGCACATTGATGTAGCTATGTTTCTTCAATGGCAATAGGTGCGGCACTTAACACTTTTATTATCAATAGTATATCTACTATCCAGTACACAAGCCTGTGTTTTTCCAACAGTGAAAACAACTGTTTCTGGCAATGTAATGGTGTGTATGCCACGTCCAACTTCATAAGTGTCCCATTTACTTTCAGTTGAATAGTGTATTTATCTCCTAATGAACTGCTGCTCATTTCTCCTATGAGAATTCATCTGAGCAAAGCACATTGTTGGCTCTCGCCAACTTTTGCAAAGCGATATAATCCATCCTCCTTCTCACATCTTTCCTTCTGTGACACCCACTGGCTTGGCTTCTGTTAACTAAGTCTGCTTCTGGAACTCCACAAGGTTTTTGCTGCAGTCAGAGCTGTGATGCTCAGCTCTTTTCTTTTACAGTGCTGAGGTTCTCAATCAGAATACAATTTCCTACCCATTCTCTTGAGTCTGGACTCAGGCCCTGCTTTTGTTTACCGAATCTCACATCTTTCCTTGGAATTCTTAGTGACATTCCTGAGGTATCTTACCCTCCCAATCACAAGATCTGTGTTGGGATGTGACTTGGGCATGCTCAATCCCTCCTCCGCTGTTTTATGCAACAGGACAGCTAAGCATACATGATGTACTCTTGGAAGAGCTCCAGCTAAATGTCTGTGAGAAAACAAACACAGGGTGTATGTTATACAGAATACAGAGTCAGGATGTGCTCATGGTGCACAGGAGACTACACTTATATCTCTTTTGGGGGTTGGAGTAGGTGATCTCCAGAGGTGTCTTCAACTCTAACAATTCTGTGCACTTTGACTCAGTCTCAATGTAGACGCAATCAACACGATCTCTCTTTGGAGAATCAGCCCCCCAGAAATGCCAAATGGCTCATTCTGGAGCCATTGAGAGTTTTGTATCTCTGATTAAACCCAATACTCATACATATTTCATGCTTATGGGGTAGAGGGCATTCCTCATCATTCTTTACTTCAGTTTCATAGGCTTTTTGGCTGAGGCAACAAAAAATATCAAGGATTTCAAACCAGCTATTATAAAAAAAGAAGCTGCCCTTTGTTGGCATTCACTGCTTGCAAAACTAGACTGGTGTTGCTTTCATTTTCCTCCACCTTCCTGGAAAATTTCAGCTCTGGCAAGGCTGGCTTTGAAGTGTTTCACTCTCCTCCTCTGTGTATTTTTCTCTGTTCCTTTTAACTCCTTCTATGAGTTGTGCTCAGTAATGCCTTAGTTCTGACAGCACTTGCAAGAGGTCTCCTTTAGATCATGCCTGGTTTCAGCTAGCTGGGAATAACCAAAGAAATGTGATGTCACCTCCCATGACCCAGAGACTGTGTGTTACTGACATGAAGACAGAAGCATTCACTGGTTATTTTAGAGAGGACTAATCTAAAAGAAGTCTGTCATGAGGCGTTCCTTCAAATATGTCCTACCTGATTTTAAGGTTTAATTTCAAACCCGTCTTTATAACGAAATACAGCAAACGCTACTACAAACAAAGGAAGAGTTATTGCAATGAAAGACATTTGGGGAGTATAGCTGTGCTGCATTTTCTTCAGGGGCATAAACATACATTTCATCTCTTGTGCTAGATCCAAAGAAATAAAATCTACTAACTCAGAAATGTGTGGGCAGGAAATCTTTATGCTGCTTAATTTTAGCAGGATGTGAAGTATTAGACATTGACCTTGTGACTCACAAGAAAACAATGTGTATTTAAAGAACAGAAATAATTGCTCTACCCCATTTGGTCCAGCTTTCCTATATCTATAGGAAACTCATCGTTTAAAGGCATTCCCAAATTTCATTGTTTTGACATGTAATCCTCCCAACAACAACAGAATAGAGTTTTTGTGATATTTCTTTCTTAATATTTCTCAGTTCTCTTTAGATGAATTCACAGTGAGTTGATGCATCTGTTACTCACAATTGTTTAATACAGTGAACTCTTAATTCTTCTGTCTTTAGGTTTATAACTGGAATTTTAGAAGCCTGAAAACCTTCATATTACTCTGTGAGTCTGCTAAGAATTTATTTATACATAAATTATGCTTACATTATGTATATATAATTTTATCTCTTTTGACTTTATACAACAGCTCAGCAAGAATATGGTCATACTCAGTTGATGAAGGGATGTGTATTTATTTGTATACAAAAAGTTATACATACTCAGTTCTTCATCTAAAGTATTAATCCTTTTTCTGAGCCACTACCCTGAAGAATTATGTCACTGAAAATAGAGACACAGGACTATCACAAGAAAAAAAAGGAGAAGCTGCAGTTTGGAAAAGTACTTTACATAATAGTTGTAAAGCTCATAACCATGAACATGCCATTCACTGAATCTCATGACAGTGATAAAAATTATTACTATCCTTTCATGCCTTCACCATCTAGACACGTCTCACAAGGGGGTGGGGGGTGAGGGCTTGGAAAAAGTGGACGTGGGAAAGGTGGGGGATAGAGATGAAGAGATTAAGGAAGAGATTAAGAGATTAAGTCTCATGGGAATGCCTGCTGGAAACATTATTCCTTCTGGTAGTACAGGAGGCCTGGAGAAAATTCTGCTATGTCACCAGACTGCTGTACCCTCCATAATCCCTGATGGACAGGCAAATGATACCTAACCCTTTAAAAAAAAACACTTTATGGGTGAAATTAGCTCTGCAATATTAAGAGCTAACGTCAAAGTGCAATGTGTAATCATAAATTTGGTATTAATGAGTTCACTGAAAAAATGCTTGACAATTTCATCTTAGTAGCTCTTGAGCTTCATGACTGCAGGGTGCCTGCCACAATCGTAGCTAAATTTGAAAAATGATAGATCAGATTTATGACAAGATATGAATTGTTCAGGCATTATGTTTTAGCATGAATACTTATCAGACTGGACAGAAATTCACAATCTCCTCGACATTGCAACACTTGGTTAGAGAAATAGCAAAAATAAATCACTTTAAAAGATGAAATTTCTGGTCTGATTAATGTTTTCCTGATCAGAAAGTCCTAAATCACTCTGATCATGATAATGAATGGTCCTGTTTTACACAAACGTACATATACATCCACTGCACACAGGAGCGGAGCTAAGGTTGCCATGGGAATGTTACCTCCAGATTTTCTGGGTTTATATAATTAAAATAAAACAAGCCCAATGTTTTAATAATTTAGCTTTGTAATTAAAAGTGCTCATCTTTTCTTTAGTCAGGAATTCAGTTTATCTGACAGGTGCAGCCCAATGCCATAACTTTATTCAACATTTCCAAAACTTGGTTTTCTCAGTAGAGGATACAGTGCAGGAGTGACTACAGTATAGTACCGAAATAGCTGTGTCAGTGTTAAACCAGGTGGTTCAGCTGCTGATAACATAACCTCCATGGCAGCAATGAACTCAGCACAAGCTGTGCAACTGCAGCATAGACTGTGCCAGCTTTTGGCATAAGCTAATGCTAAGGGATGGGAAGAAGCAGAACATTTCTGCAACTTGATTTCTCCCCTCCACCAGCAGCCGTTACCCCACATGCATGTAATCTGCCATGGGAAGCACCAGCAGTCCCAGACTTGCTCACCAGGGCTGCCATCCACTCACTCTTACTTTGTTCATCCTTTTTCTTCTCCTATGCTCTTTCAGGACAAGTCCCAGCTTTGCCTGAATGTTCAGAAAACTTGAGTTAGCTCTGAGTGTAGGAATACACTCAGGCTCCTCACGCTAAACTTAAGTTCTGGGTTTTCGGGAGAGGTAACCTACAAACCTTATTGATGTTAATAATTGAAAGTATACAGGAAACAGCCTTCCTCAATAAGTCTTCAGTTCATTTGAGAGCTTCCGTGTCTTACAGAAGTTCCATGAAGATATCAGAAATGAGTAGTCATTGAAGTCATCTGTCTTTTCTGTAAAGGGAAACTCAATCTTTTGTGCTATCAGTCTCTAGAGCAACATATACTATTGAAGAAGACAGCAGGATTCCTTCCTTGTTTGAACATGTTGCTTGCTCTAAGAGACTGATGCTATGCTACAGGTTGTGTGCAAAACAGAGGATACTCTCACTGTGCTAGCATTATTGATCTAATTGCAGTAACAGTGCTACCACCCTGGGAATATAAGCTTCATAGCCAGCAGTTGATGCACATGTACAGATAGATACTGCTGCTGTCAGTGCTGCAGGCATGGAAAATGTGCTTTCTGAAGAGCCAGCTGGTGTATTCAAGAGAAAGGAACTGAGAGAAAACGAGTCTTTGGCACTGTAATGAAATGAGATTCTACCACATAGGTCTGTATTGAGGAAGACGTTTAGTTAAAATATTCAGTAAAAGTCTCCTCCCTAAAGGAATAGAACTTAATACACGTTAAAATATAATTGTATAATTGGAACTCAAGTGTTTGGGTTATGTAAAAGGTGCTGTAGGCGTATCAGCTTAGACAGAGGTAATTAGATCCTGTATATTAACATTTTCCTCTTAAAGGGATAACCAGCAATATTTTTAGTAATGGAGATGCTTAAGCCTAGAAAGTTGGAGGAAAAAAGGTGTTATTTGGAATTCCTAATTTAGCCCAGTGTTTGCTTTATTCCTACCTCTGTCACTGACTGGACTGTAAGAATATTTTTGCAGTAGATTGCCTGTTTAATGCAACCCCAGCTGGGTGCCCACACAATGGCAACACTGCTACTGCGTTTGGTGAAATCAGCATAAAACTGAATTGCCTGCAAGCATCAATCATGGAGCTGAAAATAGGACTAGATAGTAGCATTAAATAATACAATACTTGGCATGTATAAATAGTAACAGGTCATATACTAAAGCCACAGAAGTTTGTGACAGGCCCAGGAAGAGAAGAAATCAGAGCTTTAATCTCGCCATGAGTCAAGAGTCAACAGCTTATACAGAAAAGAGTAAATAGCCACACATCACTCCTTAGCTCAGTCAGTTTGAAGGATACGATGAAAACAAATACAGTTTCACTCACAGTAAGTTGAATGACAATCAATGGCTCTACAGCTTTTTAGTTTCCAATTGATGCCATTGAAAAATCAAGAGGAGGTATGGGACGACAGGTTACTATGCCATCACAGGATGAATACAGAAGAATGCCACTGATTGATTTCTCGGATTTTCAAATACATCGCAAAGCTTTCTAGAGAAAAGGACCTGTTTATTTTGAAAACAGAACACTGCATCTCTAGAAAGTGGAACAGCAGAGCTGTTGTTGGCGGGGGGGTTTCTTCCCATCAGATAGAGATGTACAGGTCCTCAAGCCAGGAAAACCAAACAAAGCCAAACAAAGCACCCAGGTACAAGGGCTACATCACTTATTTTCATTATTGTTATCCATGCTTGGCTTTTCAAATACAAAAAAACCCAATGCTAAAGACATTCCAGGAAGAAACCCCAGGCCTTAAGCTCCTCATTGAGAAGTCTGCACCAAACGTTCGAATCCAACACAAATCGCAACTGAAAACAAGAGAAGGTTAATCCATGCTTCCCCAGAAATATCCCCCAGTTTGATATTTTTCCCTCCCTGCAATGCCCACTGAATATCTCCCTATCTCGACTCATATGAGGCTTTCTGAGGAGTTTGAGAAGAGTACAGGTGTCTTGTTTCTAGGTAAGTCAAAGCATGTCCCTGTAAGTGAAGGGAAAAACCTTGGGTTTTGCTTTTGATCCTAAAGGTTCAGAAGACCAGGACATGCAGATTGAAAGAGCTGGGTAGCCTAAACAGAGCTCTCCAATACTCACCCGCACTGACATCAGAGGCAAAGAGAAGCAAGGAATGGTCACCAAGACCTATAGGACAAGCACTCTTGTCCTTCCTTAATTCAACCCACACCATGTATGGGACAAAGTAATGAAAACCCCTTTTCCAGCAGCATTCCCAGCACAAATATCAAGCAGCTCAATTGGATTTTGCTCTCAAGCTAGTAACTGGAAGTTCTCAACACACTTAATGAAGCATTTTTTCAAAGGCAGCTATTCAGACCAAAAAGCTGCAGCGTTACAGAGCTCCCTAAAATATTCAGAGCCTTTTTCACTTGTCAGTTTTTCAAGGTGCATTTGTCCTAAAATGTGCTTTCTGTTGCGAGATTGCACCTGAAACAGATCTTTGCAGACAGCAGCTGAGCACAATGGTGCATTTGGAAGCAGGGAATAGCAGCCAGTCAATGTAACACTAAGCAGTCTGCGCTCATCTCAGGGTTCAAGCTGGAGCTCAGCAGCAAGCTGCTAAATAGTCATTTATATCAACTCTGTGGGCAAGGCCACTAGGTTACCTACAGCTGAAGAAGTGATGAAAACAGCTGTAGTTGGTAGCAAACACAGCCAGAAGGCCACCACCACCTGAAGACACTGTCCAACCACAAACCTGTCAAGTCCTTGGCTGTCTCTGATCATATTTATGGCATTAAGTGTTTAGGGATAACATTATGCAAGTATTTTGCTCTTATTTAAGGAACTCAGCTGCTAATCCATACATATGACAGATGCCTATCAAAGGAGAAGGATCTTTCTCTTTTGAGAACGGCGCTGAAACTTCAAACATCATTATATAGGCATGTGTCAGACAGAAATATTTTGCTTGCACACTGTAAGCTCAAGAACATTATTATAAAGCCAAGAAATTAAATTCACTTTCAAAGCTTCACACACAGAAAATGCAATTTGCAGAGTAACAAGTTCAAAACCTATTGAGCTCCTGCTGGTTTCCAGCACTCTCTTGTTTGGCCTGGTATAGCTTCATTATTTTCTCATTCTTTGCAGTACACACTAATATTTTTGAATGAAAAGAAACCACCCCCTATTAGCGACACCAGAAAA
This sequence comes from Bolborhynchus lineola, assembly GCA_025448015.1. Classification (NCBI taxonomy): domain Eukaryota; kingdom Metazoa; phylum Chordata; class Aves; order Psittaciformes; family Psittacidae; genus Bolborhynchus; species Bolborhynchus lineola. The sequence continues at coordinate 11,038 of JAOEHX010021587.1, read as the reverse complement.
ATGAATTTTGCCTTGCAGTTGGTGAATTAAGATTATCAGAACCCTTATTCACATGCAGAAAATATAATATCTAGGGAACACCAAAGAAATGCTGTGTTTAGTATAATTTGTAACTTCCTCATGCCTTGACTTGTACTCAAAAAAGCCACTGAATACATGACTACATTAGTCCTCTTCAGTAAATTTTGTACCAAAGCTTGCTGGTCCTAAATCCAACTAAAACCCAACAGATATCAATGGACTACATGTAGTGTTTCCCTTTATACTGATTTGAGACTTTGAGAAGGTTTCATCAAGCTATTCTAAGCATTATAGAAAAAGCAGGAGAAGCCAAACTTCTGGGGCCTTGCATCTTTTAAAAAGGCAACAATGCTTTCAGACCAAATAGCCAAATTTCTTTAGGTACCAGCTGAGGTCTGAGTACATAAGCATCTCAAGAAAAAAATCTTACTTTTGATGCTAAACTACACCAAGGGATAGATGTCTTATTAAGTGCAGAGCCTTGGTCTTTATATCAGTCTTTCACATGGTTTAGCCAAATCCAAAATTACTGATATGGAGGTATTTCATCACAATATGATTTATCAGTCTTACTTGAGACCTCTGTATCAGATTCTCACCATCTAACTAGGTAAGTAAGTTATGTAGGAAATTCAAAACAGAATTTGCTTTCTTTCCCTTTCTTGGCTTATTTTAATTTCAGTTGCTCTTAATTTAAGGAGTTAAAACCTTCTTAAAGAAATGCTTTAAAAACATTGGCAGAATTAACTTATTAGAGTTTTTGACAACAAACTGCGTTATTATTTACTGCATCGTTTAAAATCCTGTTTGGCATCTGACTTTTGCATAACAAAATTCAGGGACCTGCCAATGTGTGTTTTCCATATAAAGCAAATAGACCTCTGTACCTCAAACACACTTGACGCTTTCAAATGCAACTTTACAGCCTTAAACAGACATTCCACTTCTCCCACCCACCCATCATCTCATCCAAGGCCTAGAGTCACCAATTTTTTCAGGATTTAAGAGTGGGAGTTTTGCTAATGTAGCAGGTAAGTGCAGAGTTTTGTGACCTGTTTGTGTGTACATACATATATGTGAGAGGATATGGACATGTTTCCCTATGCCTACTGCTATTTACTCTATAAACACCCTGATAACTTCATTCTCTCTAACCACATTCACTGACCTGGGGTCTAACAGTGAATTTTAAGTGAGAGCCTGCAACAGCAAAGAAAGCAGATATGCATATTTGAGAAGTAAAGCAAAGCGAGGGAGGAGGTAGGGCATACTGCTGAATAAAGGAAGCACTGGCAGAAGAGAACTACTGCATAGTCAGATCCTTAGAAGGTGCTCAATTGTCATCAGAAGTCAAGGGGGCTGGTAGTTAAGCATCTCAAGAATCTTGACCTTAGAGTCTCACAAACTCTCCCTGAACTTTTTAACCAATAGAGAAATTGAAAGACAAAAGATCCTATATATATACTAGCTTCTGTCAGAGCTCCCAGATTCATCAAAATGGGCTAGACTGACTCTCTCTATACCTTCTATAGGATAATGGAAGGACAGGGAATAACATCCAGAACATTTAACTTCCTTTCCTTTGTTTTAAACACTGCATTATGCTTCCCAAATTCCCTTCTGGTTTAGCTGAGGAGATATTTCAGCTGGCATCACTTAAATCCCAAACCATTTCTGCTGCAAAGTGAGGTGTACGGCTGCATGCTAAATCACCTCTCATTTCTCCTGCTTTCAGTGAAATTTGAATGAGGTAATCTGTAAAGGTCCTTTCCATTACTTTGTACCCACTCTTATAACATGAGCTGACCTATTCCTATCTAGGGTCCTTTCTTTTATGAATAAACTGAAGACAATAGGAAAAAAACACATCACACTACAAAACAACTAATTCTCATCTAATAACAGAAACTTTATTAAGTCATGGAGCCCTATGCTGCCCCTTCTGGTGAATACAAAGTCAAGAAACAGCTGGCGTTTGCATGAAGAATGTGGATTAGTTTGAGACCAGCTCCATTTCTCTGGCTCAGCACACTGAACGTTTCTATTCCAGTTACACAAGGATGAAGTATTTGCTAATGCTCTGTGAAAGGGTGCCACAATCCAGCACCAGTGAGAGATTTATACATCATATCAGTAGAGATCAGGCAACTGTAGACAGAAAATTAAACCTCAGCTTTGGGAGGCCAGCTTCACCACGAGATGCAATAGCCTGAGGTTCAGCTCTCAGCTCTGTGAGGGAGACAATGCTCTTTTGCCCTTACAGCTGTGACTGACCTGAGGAAGCAGGTGAGAAGCTCAGCAGCCCGACAATAATGATTTAATACAAAAGCTCCTTTCTCATGACCAGTTCCTGCAACCCTCTGAAAGCTTGTCTCACAAAGTTTCTCTTCCCTCTGTCTCTGCTAGCTTCCAACACCTTTACAGGCTTTGATTTTCAAGACAGTGAAAAGACATGTCATTAATGATGGAAACTTAAAGAACTGCATGCCTGGAACTCATGTAGCAGTTGATGCATATCGTAAAGAGTGCAAAACACCAGGTCTTTAAGGGAGGAGGAGCAACAGGCTCACCTGTAATACATGCATGCACACAAAATTAGATCCTCAAGTGCATTTTCTAGGTCATCCTCTTCTCCCTTCTCTGCTCTTCTCTGAGTTTTCTTAATTGTTCTGGGAAGGAATACACTCTTCAAAATGTACCACCAAACTTTGTCTTATGAAAATATACTGTCCTGGTTGTTTCATGGCCCAAGCTACTGTGTATGGAGCATTAGTCCTCAGTTAACTTTGCCAGTGCAAAAATGTAGTATGCTTTCTGATGCTGTCAAGTGTTTACTTCCTGCCCAGCTAATTTATTATTATACTCAAGCCAAGGACTGGTAATCCAAGTGCAAACACTAACAAGGGGACCAGAATGTGGAGGAAAAGTGTAAATGTTACTGACAATACTGAGAAGACCTCTAGTCACAGCTCTGCAGATTGTTGTTTCCTGGATTTGATGGCACTCTACAGAGCTTTGCTTAATTCACTGTAGACTGCAGAATCTCAAATACACTGTGTAGTTTAGGAGAGGCATATGGCCCCCTGAACTGGACTGAATATCGCTCGTAGAGAGCAGCCTCAGCATAATTCCTGAACAAAAATCTGTGTGATGCAGTTGCTGATTTGCTTCCTTGCAACAGGTTTAAGTTCATCAGCTTGTCTGCTTCCTGCCTCATGTTATCATTATCCTATGACTATTTTTAAACAATCTTTGCAAAATAACAAATAACCAGAGCTCTGGAAAGCGCTTCTCCTCTACAGCAATTTTAGACAATAAATTAGATGATAGTAGCACTACTTGGATGGGAGGAGATAAGAGCCTGTCAGCACTTTCTTAACAAACCCCCTCCTCCAGAGACTTGCAATTCAAACATAACAATTTGCTATGGGCAAAAAAGTGGGATGTGAAAGCACAAACCTGGAGGAAGAACTTTAAAAAAGGATGAACTGTAGTATTTCAAGGTATACTTGAAAAAAATTCCTTGGGGAGAGGGCTGGCCAGCAAAAAAGGAGGAGGAAATGCATTGATTTTCACCAATATCATTCCATTTGCCCTCATACCCTTCCCTATCTTAGCCTCCTCATGGCTTTATGTTGGTCCTTAAAATCAATGCTGCATTGTACTTACACTGCACATTTAATTTCGTTTCAGTGCTGCATGCATGCAACGACTACTCATTCTCAAGTGTTATCAACTTGATTTTCTAGATAGAGATACAAGGCACAGCTTGCCCCAGGCCACAGAAGGAACTCTGTAAGTGCCAGGAATAGAAATCGGGAGTTCCTGTTCCCTCTCCTGAATTGAGGCCACAGACCCCGCTCTGGCAGTGACTGCTTTCTCAGTGTTTTATGGATGTGATCATCCTGTTATGGAACTATGTTTAATACAGACTAGGATATCGCCAGGCTACATAAGGATTTTAAGGCATCTCACTGCCAGCTGACAATACCTCAGAAACAGTATGCCAGGACTAACATACTGTAACAGCTGGTTGTCATAAGCCACATACCAATCTTACAAGGTGGAAGAAAAGCAGGCATTACTAATTTAAATGCCCTTATAGGTATGCAAACTTTTAATTCATTGAACTTAAACTTCTCTCTTACTTGCAGGACCTATAGTTGATAAAGTGTAAAGGGATAAGGCTAAGCTCGTGGGAAGTATTTGAGGTTGGAGTACCCCTATGTGTTAGACACAGCATCTCCTGCATTTTGTTGAGTCCAAGGCAAGTTTCTTATAGATTTGGGCTTAGAGCTCTAACACAATATACCTGGGTATATTCCAAGTGAACTGTCACAGGTGTGGTGGTGGTAGGTCCAAAATAACCAAACCCGACAGAGCTATTATCTCAAGGGGCCTTGAGAAACCTCGTCTAATGGAAGGCATCCCTGCCTATGGCGGGGGGTTGGAACTGGATGATCTTTAAGGTCCTTTCCAACCCAAACCACTCTGTGATTCTATGATTCATTATCCTTGGTTTTTGGGCAAAGTTGTTGGGAGAAGCTTGTGTTCATGTTGCTATTAAAGTGGCATTTTTATCAAATGAAACTGTGTGAAGTCAAGGGGCAGAGGTGGATGATGTTTGAAGATACAACTGAGAGGATTGGCTGTAGGCTGCAAGTAGTCTTCCTTGCAGTCTCATCTGTACTCCTTTTTGGAAAGCCCATGAACAGTTCTTCGAGCCATGTGTACGAATTGTCTTGAAAGAGCTTGGGAGAACCCCAAAATACAGTGAAGGAACAAAACTAACAATTCTGCAATATAGAGTATCAGGAGTCAAGTAGTTGAGTATGCTCATTAGCCCTCTTTTACTTAGCAACATAAGTATATCCTAAAAGTTCTGCAACTGGCCCCAAGTCTGTAGTTGCAGGTTTTTTCTATGAAGGACGAGCTCACATCTTGCAAAGAAATCTGTGTCTACATCATCATCTGCAGGCTGCTACCTATTGACATAGGCTCCGTACCACACTTCTCATGGCTACAGAGCCTCCAGGTGATTCACTGTGTGCACTTCAGTGCTGACACCAGCTTACATCTTCCAAAAAACTCATATTGGGCATACTCTTTAATTACACTGAGCAGCTGTGAGCATCTCCTGAAGGAAATCTCCCCAATACGATGTGTCAGGGTTCCCAGAATCAAGGTTTCTGAAACACTAATTTGAGGAAAAGCTGGAAAACAAAACTTCCCAGTTTCTCTAAGAGTCTGACATCTTCTCAGAAAGCCTTTTTTCTGGCCACATACAGAATGGTAGGGATATTTGAGAATCAAGGGGTGCGAATGCTCATTGAAGCTGGATGAAGAGGACTGTTTTCACCTTACAGATTCATAATGATACTCTCAATATACTCTGTAGCCAACCGACTCAAAAGAATAGCCCAAAATGCCTTAATATTTCATCAGATCATTCTGTGCCATCCCTCCTGGGATTACAGATGATTAACTCCCACAGGGAGTCAGAGGAATCCCCATCAGTAATCTTTCTTCCCATTCAGGTTTCCATTGCATTCAGCACAACCCCCAGCTAGACTGTCTTGAAAAATCCTGTCCCTAATGATAATTTATATCATATCAAATGCTTAAAGCTGAAGGAAATATAATCAGAAAAGTGAAAGTAATAAATATCTATATTTTCTTAATGGCAATATTTCTGATAGCTACACTGCAAAAATAAAAGCCATGTTTCAAAGATCAGGAGAGCTGTTTGGTGCCAGTTTTCAGTTTTACTGCTATTACCACTTAAATATATTTATATAACACCATTTATCATCATTATTTTCTATGACACCTTACAGAGTTAAAATGAAAGTCTATATATTACCTTCTCTTAGTAATTAGTTTGAAAAATCAATCAGCTCATGTAACCGTGCATCAAGTCATTCCAGTATTTATACATTTCTATTTGAAAGTACCTCATTTTATGTAATTATTATGTATAATTTAAAGCAGAAGTATAATTTAAAAATTGACTGTCTGAGCAAACTGTGAGCATCTCCTCTAAAATATTCAGTAACCTCTATATGTCTCCTGCTCTACTTTTTACATAGGTGCGCTTTATTTTCATAATATCTAACCCAGTGCTTGTGACCATGACACTCAACTCTACTTTATTACTAGCTTAAAAAAAATCCCAAACCTATTTTTCACCATATCTATATGTACAGAGGTATATACAGAGGATATGCATAGCATCCTTTGACTTCAGGTGAATTTTAAGTAATCTAGAGTGGTGAAAATCAGATTCCATTGCTGTGCTACTAGTGAATATTCTTGTTGCGATGACAGGAACATGCACAGCAAACATCATGGGCCATCCAGCCCAGTGTCCAGCTCTTGACTGCAGCTGGAAACAGATTTTCTGCCAAAATATGGAAAAAAGGCCAGTGATTCAAAATGATGCAGGGATTGAAGATCCCACCTACAGCAGAAATTTCTTCCAGTGCATACACTTTTCAAAAAACAAAACTTCATTTTTAAAACCACTTTTATTATTGTTTCCTTAATTTAAACTGACTGCACATTTGTTAAGGAGTGATTTCTCAGGGAATCTCCTACCAGCCAGCCATCTCCTTCAGAGCGTACAAGAAGCTTGTGGGCAGGACAGTGGCAGAAAAATGAGATGCAGTATTCTCACACAAGCAGAAATGTTTATAACATCTGATTTTGATGCTTTCAGAAAATGCCTGGGCATCACCTCCCTTAGACGTTGGCCAGTGCCAGCGAATGACAGCTAGCGAGTGAACTCCCTCCAAGACTGAAACAGCAATGCCTGTTTGAATACCCTAACCAGTGACTTGAATCCTACCTGACAGAGGAGACAGGCCCAGCATTTCAGAGGATTCAAGACCTAACAATATTATTTCCATTTTCCATCTAGCTAGACCTTACCAGTGTTGCTTTCGCTTCTTGCCTCCTCAAAACACTTGCCCAGGCCACTGCCTTCTCATCCTACCACTGAGCTGCTGTCTCTGCATCTACCTTCGTCATGCCTTTCCTTCACTTGCCCCACCTGGATCTTCCTCCTCCTGCCTCCTACCTCTCCTTAGGTTTCGGCCATCCTTGTACCTCCTGCAATACTGATTTCTGCAACACCCACTCTGAAAAATAACAAACTCAGGATCATCTACTAAGTTGCAGTCTACTGACCTTGATACCAGACTATTTCACTAGTGCAATGCTCCTCAATGGAACAAGTTCTGAAGAGCAGGATCTGCTTTATTAACTTTTCAATACTGGGAGAAGATCCTGGCAGGGTCCCACAGCTTACAACTTACTACTTTGGTCTCAGAAAAATTCAGCCTGGTGTCTTGGAGTAAAATGTATAGTTCATCTGTTCCCATACAGACTGATGATGGGTGGGAACTGCTAGGAAGGGATTGCACATGTTCTTAAGGCAAGAGTTTTAAAGTGTACAGGGTTAGGTAATACCTAACAGGAAGAAAATATATGGCAAGCTGAATGTGCTTCGGCTTACACCCCATGGTAGTTTGCATAGATGCTATGCCAGAGAGAGAAGAAAAACTCTTCCTTCCCTGAGCACTGTATACTAATGCACAAATCCTCTGTGACACAACCAATCATATTCAGAGCCACTTGCCAGTGGCAATCCTCCATCTCTCCTGAAGCTCTTTCTATTGCTGAGCATTTTTATTTTAACACCACAGTGGCCCAACAAGAATATGTGGAAGTAGGTTTCTCAGTGCCACTGTCAAATGTTATGCATAGCAAGTGGCAGTAATCTTCCAGCTGACTTACCCTGCTGATTGTCTTTGAATAAGCAGTGAACTCTTACAGAGCATTCTCAAACCCTATACAATACATTGGCTTCTATACATGGATCATAGAAGTCAGAATGACCACAAATTTTTACATCTGTCCAGCTCTGGTGCCCCAAAAATCAGAACTGAAATATGTGAGTGGAGTCAGAGGTTATGCTCACATCAGCCAGCAGCAGGAATGGAGCAGGATGGAGAGCTGTTAAGGACTCAGCCATAACATTACACATTTTGTGTTTTACTTTGAAATAGTGTTAACCTATTTTTATAAACTGAATACCTGCAAGACTTTACAGAATACTTGGTGTGTTCCTGGAGTTCATCTTTCTGCTTATTTTCATCAAAAAGGGATCCCGTTTACACACTCCAAGCCTACTCTGTAATGCAAAATAAAGCAGGACACATGGGTAGAGCTGGGAGATTAATTCAAAAAGCTCATTTATCATTTGAATGAATATTCTATAGAACTACATCCAGAAACCACCTCAGACTCTCCCACGGAATGCAAAAACCCACTTGACTTCACAGTGATGCACCAAGAAGCTAATGCATGCAAGGCTTTGAGCATGGTCTACTGTGTATCATACCTAGTCAGAGAAGCACTTTCCCCTCTTCTCAAATTACCATTTCTTACAATTACCACATCTAGACTATGACAATACAGAGACTATGCTCATTTAAGAACTAAGTTACATACCAGAGTTTGTTCAAGAGATTAATGCCAGTGCAGAAAAACTAGTAGTATTCTAGTAGTTTGGTCATGATAGAAATAAGACGTTTAGCAATACCATCTAATATTTGTTTCAATAATAAAACCTTCTGTATTGCAACAGTTTTTCAAAACAGAGAAGTTTTGGCAGCTGAAGAAATATGGTTTTACTTCTATGCTCACCTTGGATAATGGAATAGGTCACTATTTTCCTATTTCAGCTAAAATAGAAAAGTAGTAGAAAAACTCCACCAAAATCAGCTGTTGTGCTGGAGGACTGGTTGTGATAAATGTGCTAGGGGGAAAGAAGGGAGGAAGGGAAGAGAGAGAGGTGCGTCTTATCCCATTTTTTAAAAAACCCAACTTTAAATTATACTAGCACAGACAAAAAAATAAACCTAATACAGAAGGAAAGTAGGATTTATTACAATACCTAGTCAAGGTCAAAAATCAGGGAAGTCACTCATCTCTCAGTGGCATCTCCTCAATATCTATTTTCAACATATAGAGGTAAAGGAGATAAGAAAAAAACACTTCCATATGAGTGTCAGAATTGTGGCTGAAATGTAATTTAAGAAACGTCTTCATCAACCTGAAATCCCTTCCCAGCATTCCTAATAAGAGCAAAATGAGCAGGATATTAAGAGTCAGGAGATAACTCTTCTGCAGTACTGAACAAACTATTACAGGGCCCAATTCAGCAAAGTGAGTAAGCACACACTGACATTTAAGTGTGCATTTAAGTCTCATCATCTTCAGTGAGAATCTGATATATGCTTCAGCACTCCTCTCGATGGAGATCTGGGAACGCATGACTACCTTACACACAAGGCATCTTTTAATCCACAGACACAAATCTGTCTGGTAGCTACGGAGCAACTCTAGGACTCAGGAGACATACATTCAAGCCCCAGCTCTGCAAGATTATGAACAAGACAGTTCTGCAAAACACCTCGTGGCACCTGAGGACCATATTTTAAAACCTGCTTATTCCCTCTCTGCTTCAGCTTTGTACCGCTGTGATGGAAACACTGGTACTTCCCTACCAGAAATGGGAGAAGTGTTTAAACATGTTGAAGTATGTTGCAGTAGTGCCACTTCAGGTAGACATTACCTTGCATTTCAAATTCAACTGCTCTGAATTCTTTGCAATTTCAAGGTCATGGAATCATAAAACTGGAAATTATTGAAAGTAAAGGTCCAGGACAAGGTTAACTATCAAAGTCCATGAAATCAATTTGAAAAGCTTCCTGCAGGCACAGTTAAGACTCCTCTACTGCCTTCTTTGGAACATATGGTGTAGTAAGAGACACACACCCTCTTCCTGCCCCCCCCGATTAACTCCCTGGTACCACCTGTTAGGAGTGAGAAGACTGAAAAAAATATAGCATTGGGAACAGATAAAAATGGGTGTAATGTTTCTGATGTGGTGCATTTCTCTTACTCACTTCTGTACCTACAGGAAAAGAAGACCATATCTGGAGTAAAACTAAAAGCAAAAACTGTGAATAAAGAGTGTGAGCAATACTGCAATCCTGTAACTTGCATTGTCCTTTCAAAAGAAGATAGCTAATAACCTGACCTGGTCATTTTACCACTTGGAGATATTTGTCTGAACTTTGAATTCCTTTGTAGTCTATTCCACAAGCTATATTTCATCTGCCACTCAGAATCAGGTATACTACTCTCCTTCCTGAGTTCAAGAACTATGTTCTTGTAGAAGTCATAGTATTATAAGCATGTTTAGATGCATGATTTCATGCCAAGTAACTAAAAGACTTCCTAAAAAAGAAACATCCTTATTTCTTGTTCAGACTTCTTTGCTTGTTAACAATGGATCTGCACCCATAAATCTAGAAATAGAACCCTGTTAGTCCAAAGGAAAAAGTCATTTATTTAGATATGGGCTGCAAATGGAAATGAGAAAAAGGTATTCGAAGTGATGCATTGGTATGTGTACAGAATATCTCATGTATGCTTGACAGTGATATCAAAGAGTACTAATCCAACATGTGTTGAACCAGCCCAAGATAACTCAGTTTGCTCATTCTCTTTCTCATCTTTCTGAGAATGACTGCTATCCCACACATCCACTTTTCATTTGAGAAGTAGTTCATAGACCACCACAAGAAGATAAAACGTTGACTGTGAGTAACTTAATGAGCTTGAAGCACTAAAGAAAGAGGAAGGAAAAAAGTTGGAAATTTTTGATTTTTATTCTCTTGTTCCCTCCTAACAGGATCTGAAAAGTCATGAAAGAACTTAAGTGCATCAAAGAATGTCCTTTGAAAATCATGCTTACAGGCAGGAATACAAATTGGATACTAGTCCCTAGGCCACTGGCCTACCTTTGTAGAAGGATGGCTTGCATTTTATTTCCCCGACTAACAGTTAACTTTCAGTAATTAGGATTTAACATGGGTTAAGTTTTTAAAGTTACAATAAAAATTAAAAAAAAAAAAAAAAAATAAAAAAAAAAAAAAATTTTATT
>JAOEHX010021586.1:0-19989 GCA_025448015.1 Bolborhynchus lineola | reverse complement strand
GTCATTAATCATCTGCTGTAAAAATGTTCTGCCTTTGGGGAAAAAAAAAAACAAAAACCCAAAAAAAAAACCAAGAAAGAAAAGAAATTCCTGAGAGAGAAAGATAGTATCCAGTAAATGAAACTAGACATTGGGCAGAATGTGTGGTAAAACACGGAAGCAAGATCTTCTGATTTTGTAGGATTTTTTAGAATAATTTTTGTTTTCTAGATCATGTTTCCCTTGTTTAAAAGATTGTTAGTGGTTGCAAAATGTTGCAATCTACTAATCTCTTCTTAAGCCTTTCCTGTTTCATATACAGAAAGCTGCCCTGTACATATTCCTCAGTGCAGGAAGAGAAAAATATCTAGTCAGTGAGACTGAAGCCAAGATAGTAAGCTTAAAAATCACTGCAGAAACTGGATACTAACCAGATAAAAACCTGTATGGATTCCCCTATAAACTAAAAACCTGAGGCTGCAAACTAAATTTCTGTGAGATGGTTCCCCAAACACAAGTTCTGCAACTGCATAGAACCTGAATGTGTATTTCCATAGACTTTCTGTGGCAATTTGTATAAGGCTTATTGTATCACTCAGATACAACACTAAAAATAGTATTTTAGTTGAAAAATACTCACCAGGCAGTGAAAGAGAATGGACCCATGGGAAACCCTATTTATTTACATTTGGTAATTGCATTTCTTGTTGTAAATGTTTCAGATTGCATGAGCCCTTAATTTAGGTTATCTAGCACAGTCTGTAGTCAACAGACTACAAAAAGAGGATAGGAAATGCTCTGGCTGCTGTAATAGCTAAACCAGTTTTCAGTATAATTTTTACATACACATTACATAGGTGTATAAAATTAGGTGCCAGATATTCTGACAGCAGCATTTACCAGGAGGTAGTTGTGGACAATTGGGAGCCATCAGGTGGATCAGGTGAGCTATCAGAAATCTGTCCATGAATAAAGTTATCGAACAATGCAAACCAACAGCAAGAAACACTTTCACTTCCCCAAGCAAGAAAATTAAGGGTAGAAGTTGAAATTGACTCAATCTGTGGTTTGTTTAAATGAAAATCATGAGGGAATTGCTGTACAGAACAGCCCCGGGTTAAGTAAACTGCTAAGTTTACTTAAAACTTGAAAACTGAGTTGCATGAATTGATAACTCTGCAGAGTACTGAATGTCATGTTGGTACCTGAGCCAGCAGAAGGTTAGCACAGGTTATTGTCTTTCTGATCTGGTACGCAGACCTGATATAGGCTTTAAAAGAAAGCCAGTGCTTTGCTTAAAGCAACAAAAACATGACTTTGGCATGGAAATGAGAGGAGAATGAAGACCTGGATGCTCATAAAGTGTCAAAGGACTAAGAATTCCGTTGAGAACTTTTGCAAATCATCTCATAGACACTCTGAATGTGTCTGTAGGGGACAGAAATGAAAAAAAGAATTTTTCAAATACTTTTGAATACCAAAATACCCAAAGAAAACTCCCCTTCCTCTCACAATTAATTTTAAGATCATCAGCGAAAAGCCCAAGCCAAAAAATAATTAAGCAAAAGGAGATAGAAATCTCTTACAGAACTGATTTTGCCAGAAATTTATTTGTTGTAATATCCCACTAGTGGCCAGTAAAGGAAATGGAAAGTGAAAGTCATGCCAAGATTACTTATTCACAGCTCTGCCTACTCTGTTCTCAGTGCCCAGAAGCACGAAGGCCTAAAACAACATCATTTTTAACATTAAGCTAACTCTTGTCATGTGCATGTGGAAAATGAGCTAGATCTAAGGTAAATATAGCCCTTCTGCTGCAGCAAAGAGATTTGGATTCTAAAGATCAGACACATTTGTAACGTAGCCAGCAAGAAAACCATGCTCCTCATAAAAAGTCTGATCCTTAGCATATTGCTGTGGGTTTGGTGCTTAGTTGTCCCAAATCAGAATAGATAAAGTAGGGAGCAAATTGTGTGTAACAGTGCTAAAGCTGCAGTGCACAGCAGTTGTTTAAACTGAAAACCAGGGATTTTTGGCTTGCCAAGGTCTGGGGAAGGCATAATAGAGGACAGGGTATCCCAGGTAGGCTTGAGATTGCTGTAAGTCATAGAATCTCCTCTTGCACAAGAAGCAAAGATTCTGCAATGGGAACTGTAGTGCAATGGTGGTTTAGGTGAATGCTTCTGCACACCTGCAGATGAGCAGGAACTTCCTTTAGTAACGTTCAAGAGCAAAGTTTGTTTCCCCTCTGAACCATCAGGGCTCTGAATAAGCAGTTCAAGTCTATAAAGCCCATATGTATTTATTTAGGCAATTTTTGAAAAATTGATTTTTGATCCAGTATATGGTAAAAACTCCTAAGAAACCAGCTATGTAAATCCTCCTTTAGCTGTATAAATACTCTTTTTATTATCTCTGTAGTTAACTTTCATGTGATGGCATGAAGGATGAATGATGATTAGCTGGAATCAGTGCTCGGGAAACAGGGAGAACTCGGAAATAGATTCTATTTCATAAATTTTTATATGAGACCCTAGTAATTAAACACTTTGCAAGCAGGGTAATAACTGGTGGCCCTTATTCATCATTATATTTATCCTGTCTCTGCCATTCATGTTGGCCCAGTCGTATCACCTCCATTTCCTCATCTGTACAATGGGAATAAAAGTATTAACCTTCTTAATAATATCTCTCAGAGATAGAGAAGAACAGAAAAAGCTGCATAATTATTGTTAACTTCAAGCTATGAGCAAATCTCTTGGATCCAATGTCACTGCTCACATGTGGGATTAGTTACAGTACTGGGAGACACTGATGGCTGCAAATCATGAAAAACTGGCTTTCTGATGTGTCGTAAGTCTGCTTCTGGAGAGCTGTTTTTGCTTGCTGTATGGGTGGGGACCTTCAGTAATGCTTTAAAATCTTGTGGCTGGGAGTTGTATGCCTGACTCCTTCAGTCTCTTTTGAGAGTCCTTGCAAGAAAGCGGAGGATTGCTGATGGAGTGTCAGTCTAAAACTGCAAACAAGAGCATACAAAAAGTAATATTAATGAAGTGGAAATAGTAGGAGAGGAAAGGATCTGAAGTTTGGAAAGTGAAACTTTACTGGGAAATGAGAATGAAAACTGAAGAAAATGACAGTTAAAGAAATTCTGTTTGCTATTCCAATGTGAGTGTAAACATTTTATAGGAAAATGGATGCTGTTGGGTGGGGAGGAATTCTCAAATGCAAAGCACATGGTTCTTTTTTCTTAATTGGCTCTGTCTTAAATTCATGTTTGGACAGACTGAAATATCAAAATGAGTAGCCTGATTTTCAACACTGCTCTGAGCTGTCTCCATGGAAGAGAAAACAAGTGACTATAGCCACCTACTTTTGAAAACCTCAGCCAACGTTTTCATTGATGCCATTTGCTTTTAATTTTGTCAGCACCAGAGAATCATCTCACTTGAGCCATGATTCCTCTCCCATTTTAAGTGGGTAATATCCATATGCAAATTTTCTAGAAAAGTCTCTTGACAAATGCAGGAGCAAAAAAACCTAGCAAAACTTCTTAGCAACAGCTGGGAAGAACATCACGAAGGAATCTTTTTTCCCTCAGCCTTGGAAACATGTTGGCATTCACAGCTCTGCTAAGCACTTTGCTTGAGCTGTGTGCTTGTTAGTGCTCTTAGAGTCCACACACACTGCACCAATTCATTATATATGCTTGTCTCACTCACATGGTTTTTTGCTATTGTAAGACAAAAGCCTCCATAGGTGCGTGATACAGTACTGATCCTAAGCTCAGGGAAGCTAGTCCTTGCTGAAGTCTTCATGTCTTACACTTCCTTTCCTCAAAGTCCCTAAATCCCTGTGCTGTGTCCCTCTTACACAGGATTGAGCTGATCCAGAGTATTTTTGTGCTCATATTTCAAATGCTTGCTACCTGTGTGTGGTCTGGGCAGGGAAAAAGTCCTGTGGCCTTTTTGGGGAACTGCTGCAAACAATAGTTTGCAAATGGAGTAACATTCAGGCATCGGATATCTTATTCTTTATTTGCTTTTAACATCAGAATGTATAGGGGTATTGAGGGGGTCATCACTGTGATGGGGCACTGAGGACAGCTATGGCAAAATTTTTTCAGCCTGAAATATGAAAAGTGTGTTCCCCTTTTAAGCAAAAAGGCCTGTGAAGATGGCCCTTGTAATTACTGGAAATCAGCAATCTGCCTGCTGTCATTCAATTTAACCCATTCAAATTTGCCGTGTGCAACAGATCCACTCGGTGTCTGTGATCTCAGAGTAGTCCATCTGGTTTATCCAAATGCTGCTTTGCAGGAGGATGATTGACAGGTTTTTCCAGACCCAGAGTGCAGCAGACTGCCTGGAAGCTGGTTACTTACCAGCTTGGATGCCAAAGATCTCTATATTAAGCATGCTGTCAAAGAAATAGTAGCTGATGGTATTAGCAGAAGCAGCCAAGTAGGCAGGGGAAACATTGTGGCTGAGCCGGTGAGCCAGGGCTCAGCAAACTGTAACATGAGGTGAAAGAAGAAAGGGCCGCCTCTTTTAGATGGGCAGTGATATCTGTAAATAACTCTAATTTGTAAAACCTGCAGTAGAGTTTGAGGATGTGCCTTGCGGCAAAAGAGATTTTAAGGGTTCACAAAGATGAAGAGTAATCAAAAGTACAACTGCATCCTCATTTCCTTTCCTGAACAAGGTGCTTCTGTTCTGATCTAGCTGTTCCAGTATAATGTTTCAGAATAATTAAAAGACAATCACACCTATTTTTCTTATTCAAAGTTCCCAAAGCTGCTGCTAAATATGTTTTCTTGCATATTTGTCTGCTTAATTTGTGCCTGGAGATGCTTTCTCTTTATTTTCCTTTCCCTCTTTGAGATTTCAGATTACTGGTCTGGAGAAAATGGGCAGTTTTGCCTTTACATTATATGAATAGCAAAATAGGATCCTGTCACAGATGAAAGTACTATATTTATGACTCATTATAATCCATTCATTGCTTCACGGACCTGAAGCCCTCCAGGGAGTGCCACAGACCCACATAATTTTCCCAAGTGCTACATTTCACATTTGGATCTTTGGTTTAGCTGACAGATATGAAAAAGGAAGAAAAGTGAAGGAAGGCAGAGTCCATGCCATTGTGCTGGTACAGATGCTGAGCAGCGATAGCAGCAATTTCATTTCAGACCAATCCCATTGTGCTTTTGCTTCTCATTCTCTCTGATGCTTTAATAACTACAAGGGTCAGGGGTGGGCTTCAGGAGCTGGCAGAAATTGGCATGACTAATGATAGCAGGCCTGTTGTAGTAGGTGAGTGTTGGCACGACAAGTCTCTGTTGCACTGGAGCAGGCTGACAGAGTGGCTGAATGGATCTTCATGCATTAGGATGCTATCCAGAGAGGTTAGGATGAGCTCAGGAAGTGGATGTGGACGCATGTGAACCTCTTGGGTTTCAACAAGGCCAATTGCAAGGTTCTGTACCTGGGTCAAGGCAAACACTGGTACTGGTACATGCTGAGGGATGAAGGGATTGAGGGCAGCTCTGTGGAGAAGGACTTAAGGGTACTGGTAGATTAAAAGCTGGACATGAGCTGGCAGTGTGTGTTTGTAGCCCAGAAATCCAACTGCAGCCTGGAATGTATCAAAAAGAGCGTGGCCAGCAGGTCAGGAGAGATGATCCTGCCCCTCTACTCTGCTCTCATGAGACCCCACCTGGAGTACTGAGTCCACCTCTAGGGCCCCCAACATAAGATGGACCAGTTAGAGGATGTCCAGAGGAGGCCATGTAGATGATGAGTGGGCTGTAGTGCTTCTCCTATGAAGACGGGCTGAGAGAGTTGGACTTGCTCATCTTGGAGAAGAGAAGGCTCAGGGGAGAGCTTATAGCAGCCTTCCAATACCTAAAGCGGGCTGACAAGAAAGATGGGGACAAATGTTTTGTCAGCCCCTTTTGTGACAGGACCAAGGGCAAATTAAATGATAGCAGGCCTGTTGTAGAAGGTAACCGTGCAAGAAAGCTACTGTGCTTCCTTTTCACAGTGACATCTGTCAGTCCTTGGAATTGCCTAAAAATGCAGCTTCAGGTATTTATGCCTCCAGTGCCCTGCAGATACACTAATCTAATATTAGAATATTTCATGGGTAGAAATTAATAGTTCTCAGACAGGTGCTATCAAATCTTTATGCAGACAGAGTGTTTTGGGCAATGGTAACACAGACCAGGTGCTTTGTATGTGCTTTGCAGATAAGCTGATTGCCACTTTAGTCAACAGCTTTCTGATTACTGTGCTCAGCTGGTTCATTGTCTGCATAGTGGTGTTGGGACTGTAAGAGTAGCCTGGCGTTAATAGTAGTGTGGTGAAGTAGGGTTGGCTTTGAGGGTCACTTGTGTCTGAAAGCTCTTCTCTGGCTTGGTTTTAGAGTAAATGTTTGTCTCTCTCCTTAGCATGGGAAATAGTTTTCTGAGCCATATTTAGCTTGTTCAAGTTTGTGAAGTGCTGTAGTGGGTTGTGGATGATTTTTTGGGGTTTTGATGATGTTATACTGTGTATTAATATGCTTTTTCATTTCCAGCATGTCTATTATGTCCAGAGCTGTCTATTTGTAAGTGTAATTCTGGCTACAGTGATGCCAGCGCTACTCTGTCAGTAACCCTCTGAATGCCTTCATCTGAGGAATTATAATTGTAGATGTTTGCAACAGGGAGTGTGGGACTCTGTTAAATGGAGATGGCTTTGCTGAGGTCACCTCTATCAATGAGACAGAAAAGGAAAACAAGGTGCAAGAGACTAAATTCAGGCCTTTGGGGAGATAAACATAGGTTGGGGTAAATGAATGAGGGGTTCAGGTTTTTCACTACAACATATCAAATCTATTTCTTGTCTTTTTTAATATGACTTGCAATCCCATCACTTGGTTTAGTGTGGACTATGAGGAATTAATCATAGTCTTTTCTTTGTCTTATGCCTTCCACAGTTGTTCCTGCTTCATGATTCCTTTCCTCTTCTTCCCTCCAAACCCTGTATTTTTTCTAGTCAAGAAGAGACAGAGAGCCACTTTTGATCTCTTTGTGGCACCTGTTAATTCTCTGCTGTTGCTTAATGGAGCACTTTACAGAAGTATACTCCATTTCATTCTTGCACCATTGTGAAATACTGTCAGGCTGTGTGTGACTAGGGCAAAGAAGAGGAAAATATCCTAACTCTCTAGGAAGTTCATTGTAAAGTAGAAGAGATTCTGTGTCTGTCATGAAGTGAAGACTGTATGGGAAGTGTTGACCTGGGAAGTCCTCCGCTATCTGGGATAGAGTGGCCCTACAGCAGGTATGCAAGAGAATCATAGGTTGACTTAGGAGGGATTACCGTTAAACCTGGCAGCTTTGAGAGCAAATCAGGTCTTCCAATGGAAATTGAAACTCAGTGACTCCACAGGTTTTCCTGGGAAGTCGTCTGCTGAGACTTTAAAGAAATGTCTTAATATGATTGATTTGATCTGGTTAAGATTTGATTTAGAGAGCTATCCAGGACACTTATGCACTGAATAAGTATGGATTTAATGGCTTAATTTAAAGCATCCAAGTTTTAAAACATTAGACTTGGCATAGTAAGGTTTTGCATGAATACTCAGAAGTGCTTAAAAACAATCAGGATCCATCCTTTTGCTCTGCAGGTAGAATGGTTGCTGCTAGGTAGAGCATTGCACTGTCCATATGCATGCAAAAACAGCATGCGGCATTCACCTGTAATTAGAATAGAAAGTAATAATAACAGCTGAGCTATGACAGCAATGTAGCTCTTGGTGATGCTTTTGATAAATATGTTTGTATGTAAAAATCATGGATGCCTTTCTGAAATGTTGCTCTGGGGAAACACCTGCAGTTATGTTTATGCCAAATGAGGTTGTTGAATCAAATAATACTCATCCTAATCTTCTCCACTTGGCCAGCTTTATGCATTTTGACCACTTTATAGGAAACGTTTTGGATGTGTGCTGGATCAGACATCTTCAGTGGGTGCACACTGGAGCTCCTTTCATCAGCTCCACAGTTCTCATAAAAATGAAAGCGTGTAGGTATGTATTTGTATTCTTGAGTTTTGAAAGCAACAGTCCATTGTATTTTAATCCTACCTTAACTGTGATCAGAAAAGCCTCCAAGCAGCATTGCTACCTAAGTTCTTACTTGCACTTTGGATACCTCAGTGGCTGCTGGTGTAGTCAGACTTCCTTCTGTAGCATCTGCAATTGGCAATCAGTAATTTAGACTAAAACAGAAATGCATCTTATATGTTAACAGGGACTTCCTGGATAGGGCACATAATATCTAAATATTTTCAAAAGGAATTTTCACTAGTGACATTGTATAATGTCCTTGCAGTGATGTTATCCTGCCTCCCAAAACCATGGCTAGGAAAAAATAATATCTCATTTAAAGAAAAATAATCCTCGGTCAGTATTCCTCTTAATTTTGCAGGATTTTATTTAAACATTTTAATATACTTTCCCTAGGCTAAATTTCAAGACATGGTTAATAACTGCTGCACTTCACTGAACAATACTGAGAAATTAACCTGAAAAATATGTTTGTTTTCACTTGAGCAGGTTTGGATAACATGGTTTTGTGGAGTGTTGAGGGCTAGGGTTTCTTGAAGGGGCAGTTGTTCACAACAAATCACAGTGGATGTTGATGCCCTTGAGTTTTTCATGACTGTTTTAGTAGGAGTTAGTTGTCATTGCTTCAAACATTAGTTACTGCTCTTAAGCACAAACTTAAATTTATCTATTAGTTTCTTTCAGAGAAACCCTACCACTAGAAGGCAAGTTCATATCAGATGACCAAAATTACACATAAAAGTCATGGTGAATCAGTTTTATCCAGTGAAACTACAGAAAAAAAAAAAAACCAAACAAACCAAAACCCTGTGTTTTTAAGATTTGGAACTCTGTTTTGACAGCTCAGGAGCAAAACTTTATGTGAAAATTAAGCAAGATTTGAAAGCTTTCAAACTCTGGTAGAGCAACCCCATTCTTTGCAGGGCTGAGGCTGCAGGTCATACCATTGAGAAGGTAGGCTCAGAGAGGTCCGCAAGAAGCCGCATGCGTTTGTGCTAGTAACAGAAACAAATATGGCAGAGAGTGGTGAAGCCTTGTGGGGAGTGACTGTTTACAGCTCTGTCCCCTGTAGCTTTGTGTTGCTTACTAAGCATGTGGTTAAACTCAACCATATACAGCTTCTTCCTCTGTGCACTAACTTGGGTCTCTCACCCAAATGCAAATGCATTTCCCGCAAATGAAAGAAAGCAACGGCTTTGAGAAGTCAGTCTTTCTACCACATGTAATTAAGTTGGATCAAAAAGTTCTTAAGTTCGATGAAGGATTAGCAGACAAAAACAGAGTGCATGCTTCCAGTTTCTTTAGGAAAGCATGGTATTCCCAACTAGAGAGAATTACTGCTTCTTAATGCAATCTGGTTTTATAAACACATTGCTGAAGTTTGCCTAAAAACTAAGCCATCTTTAGAAAATGAGATGCTGCATTGGCATATGCCAACATATTTCTGATGAGCTCAGCTAACTGACAACCCTTCTGGAGTTATTTATTTAGCCGTTTTCAAATTACTTACGTTTTTAATTAGAAGCTCTATGGCACTGAGTTTTGGCAACTTGGTAGCAGAAGTAACTGCATCTTCTTTAAGGAAACAGCTTTCCAATTGACATAACCTTGTGTGAGGGAGGGGGGAGGAGGTGGGATCAGCCTTTCTCATAGTATCCCAGGAAAAAAAAAACTTCATGGATTAGGAGCTTAATTAGGACTGAAATCCATAGCAGTAAGTGGGGAACAAATACAGTTAATTTGATTAAGCCACAGACTGAATTAGTTGCACACTGCATTGATTATTTTAAAGCAAATAACAAAGGCAAGGCTGTTTACTTTATGGTACTATTACTGCAAATGAAATCAGTATCAAGCAGGTTGCTGGGGAGTGTAGCTAAGACAACCTCATAACCTCATCTGCTGATAAATGAATCTTTGGCTAATCAGTAGACTCAGCATGGTGGCTACTCTGTCAGCCTGTGAATCACAGCTAGGCAGGTACCCTCCTAAACAAGAAAGCTAAGAAATAAACAGGCCCTGGATATGCAATAAAGGTCAAGCTGTCTTTGTGTTTGAGAGCATTCTTCATAAAAATACAAGTGCTACCTCTGGGAGGGCAAGAAGGAATGACATTGATTATGATGAATGCAGGAGAGCAATTTGTAGCGCTTTTTAGGGGAATTTACATCAACAAAAAAAAAAAGCAGGAAACCAGAGTAACCTAATTAAAACAAAATCCTAGGAGTTTTGCTGTTGACATGAGAAGGGTGACAGCTTCACTGAACAGTGGGAGAGCTGGAGAGCAATCTCTCTGAGAGTCCATCATGGTATCAGTTCTCTCCTGCAACTAACTGTGGTTCTCTGTGGGGCTGGCTAGCTGGAGATGTCCTAGAGTGTCTTTACTTCTACAGGTGATGTTGTGTATAAGAGAAAACAGGGCGTTTTTTCCCCTTCCCCCTCTTCTTCATGCTAATACTCTGAGTCTGCAAGTATTTAGTGCCAGAGAAACCAGCATGCTCATTTGCTTAAAGTTTACATTGATCAAAAATTGTGCTGAAAGTAGTCCATGGAAGAGTGAACAGAACACTTCTTCTAAGCTCCTTTTGCTGGAGTGGGTACTTCAGTACAGAATGGTCATCCTTAACACACTGTGTTGGCTTTTAATTAGCACCAAGCAGATCCTAAAAGTACAGCATTCCCTGAGGAGGTAAGCGTTCACTGCAAAGCTTGTGGGTGTGCAGGTGTGAACAGTCCCTGTAGAGTCTTCTGTGCCTGTTATTAACATAGGAGAAATAGCTGCCCTCCCACCCAATATAGATAATTGCATTGGCCCTGTAGCTCTGAAAGCATGATAGTCGACCACTGGAAATTTGGAGACAGGAATTCTTCAAAAGCCCCTGCATCTGTTCTCAGTCCAATCGAGCACTCTCAAGGGGCCAGCTTCCCACAGGCCATCATGCATAACGTGGATGAAACCTCTTGAATTATTGATCTTGCAGAGGCATATAATTGTAGCTTACACAGTGTGTTTACTCTCAGTGCTTTGATTTATCAGATCTTATAATAATGTTCTCACTTTTGGCACTCATAAAATGCAACTGGCTTGCAGTTTAATAAATATTGACTTCTAGCCATTTACTGTTTTGCGATTATTCCTCCTAAAGAACAAACTGATTGCTTCCTTCATTCAGCCACACTGCACATGGTTCAGGAATAGAATGTTTTAATATCACATTTTCCCACCAGGGGAAGACTTGACTTAGCACTGTCCTTTCCATATTTTAAATATCAGACCAATGTTTCTGCAGCTGATGAGCACCTGAAGATACTTGTGGTCACCATAAGGGTCAGCAGGCATGTCTCCTGCCTAAAGAGAGCCCTTTCCCCAGCCCTTTTTTTGTGATGTTCATCAATTCTAACAGATTAATTCATTCCATGCTGATCTGATTAGAAGGAGGAGAATCCCTCTGCTTTATCTGGTAGATTTTGTGTTTGACTCTCATCGTGGGATTGTTAGTATGTGCAGGACACTGGGCTAGGGATACTTGAGTAACTCCTGCCAGAGGAGAAGAGAGTATGAGTGGGTATTTGCTTTAAGCAAAACAAGTAATCCAGCTGTATCTTCCAGCAGCTGGAGAGCCTTTTTCTGCTACTGCTATACCACTGTTGGTGACATCGCATGAAGAATGTTTTGGGTCTCGAACCTGAGCTGCTCATTTTCCAGTTTACATCTCTGCAGCTTACCTCTGTTATGTGGTATCATATATCCACACTCCTGATATGGCTGACAACAATCGTAACACTAAACTGAATACACAGTAGAAGTAGGTAGTAATTGACAGTCACTACATCTTACCAAGAATGACAAATGCTCATATTTTGGATGTAAAACCAAGAACATAATGAGGTTTTATCATCTGGAGGGCTCCTGCTGCCTTAGAGGCTTTTTCACATGTTGGACTCCTTGCATTAGGTGGAATACACACACACACACACACAGGGAGCTTGTCAGTCACCACTTGCAGCTCAATAAACTAGAGGGCAGGGGTGGAAAAAACATGGGTGATATCCTACATTCACAATCTGATTAAATGACTTTCCCTTGGCTACTGCAGCAGGTCCATGGCAGATCCTTATAATGAATCTACATTTCTTGATTGTCAGTCCCATATTGTACCCACAAGCTCACCTGGCCACACTTGTCAGCACAAGATTTGGAATGAAGACTAACAGTTTTAGTCAAGTCAGCAGAATCAAGAAACATTATGGGTTGCATTTGCAATGCTGCAAGTGTTGAGTTCCCTGACTGTCTTTCTGTTAATTGACAGTAATAAAAGAGCAGTTAGTTGGACAAAAAATA
Source organism: Bolborhynchus lineola (assembly GCA_025448015.1). NCBI lineage: Eukaryota > Metazoa > Chordata > Aves > Psittaciformes > Psittacidae > Bolborhynchus > Bolborhynchus lineola. Next base: position 7,553 of record JAOEHX010021586.1, on the reverse strand, counting down.
ACTTGTTTTGCCCTCTTTGTGGAGCATCCTCAATTTGTTTTGTTGGTAGATTCTGCAAGACTAATCTTTGGATTTGGTTATATTTTGAATTTAATTTGATTTTTTTAATGAAGAGATATAAATTAGAAAATATTAAAATAAAACATTAGCTATTTTTTTAATTGCATTTATTTTTGTGCTTAATTAAGTATTTCCTTTCTCTTCGCCCACTGCTGAAAAGTAGATGCATTCATCCCAGGAAATATCAAGCTAGAGCCTCTCTTATTAGTGGAGTTTGCTTTACATCAATACAGGATTTAGCCTATAACCACATAACCCTCTTTGTATTAGCAAATAGCAGTGTGATTCCATAAGCCTCTAGTTCTCATTAGTGGTTTTCCAAGTGGTAGCTCATGAGCATGGCTAGCTGAATTCTGGTGAGGAAACATTCCCTCCAAGTACTTCTGACTCTTGCCCTGACAGTTCCCCAGCAGGCACTCTTTAGGCAATGTTGAAGCTCTTGGAAGAGATGTGTGGCAGGGAACCCTGGTATTACCTCAACTTGTCTTACAGCTTTCTGCTCCCACTTCTGGCTACATGTACAAAACAGCAAGGAGGGTTTATATGCATTTAAATTTTCTCCTGGTGACCTGATTTTCCTTCCTGAGACCTCTCTCCTTCTTCTTTTGCTTTCTCCTGGTAAGTGGGAAGAGGATGCTGGGCAGGTGAGAGGCAGCCCTAGGTGATGTGCTTACCTTCTTGTTGTCTCCTGGGCCCTTGCCTAGTCCCCATATGCTCCATCAACCCAGGTTTCCCTTGGTGCCAACATACTCTTGGATGATAAAACTCAGGTCAGTTGTGAGTCCTTTTTCCTCCACGTGTGTTCTGGGTATATATTTGCCATAATTTTGAACATAAAGTATAGAAGCAGCCAGACCTTGAAAAGAGGGAAATGAATGTTTGACTGTCACCAATTTGGAAATCTCCCCTGGTAGCTGTGAAGTTGGTGTCAGTTTCTGTTATTGGTATAACAGGGCTGATGTGTTCTCCCAGCAAATGTAGTTCTCCACATCTGCTTTATCCACTAGATGGATGACATAAAGCAGCTTGCCTTACAGTGAATACTTTATGCCATCTTTAATCTGAAGTGTATTTCTGTAGTCTGCCAAAACACTTCAGTGTGAATTTCTTGTTAGGTCAAATGTATGTTTGGAAGCCTTGATCAGTGCTGCAGAGAAATATTTGTCTCCACTAGGAAGATTGGTGCAGACTGACATTGATATAATTGTATTAGCAGTCCCATACTTCTCAGCACGTGTGCACAATGTGTAACTACAGGACAGCTGAGAAACTCAATAGCACAAGGAATGGAGAGGGTAGTTGATTTTATTGTCTGTGTCTGCATCTATCATCGGCCAGTTGCCTGCCTGCAGTATTTCCAAAATGTTCTATCCAACCTCTATAACTGAGATCTTTTGCACCAGCTAATGGATGCGAAAGCTTTCACCCCCAGCAACTTTAATGGAAATGGGGCATTGAGGTCCTTTTTTAGAATTATTGCATTTTCCTGTGAGGATTCACCTGTGTCCACACACATGGGTGCAATTTCCTTAAGCTGATGCAGTCTTGTAGTTTTATATTGTTAAACATTGCCTCAGGATGATCTCTGAAGGTTAGCTCTCTCATCTCTGGGTCAGTAACGTTTTGCAAATATACCATATCAAATTAGTCTTCCTGTGATGATGCCTGTTTGTCAGCAAAATAGTAACCTGAACTACAGTGTGTTTCTTCCTTCTTCCCTGGCTGCAGGGTGGTCACTGCCTTTTGTTTTTTCCCTCTACCTCAGTCTCTGGTAAGAGATACCACTTGTATATTAGCAGAAAATTCTTTGTTCTTAACAGAGGCATCAGCAAACTTAGCAAATTTTATGTAGCTTTTTGAAGAATTAAGCAGCATTACACAGGTGACGTTATAAACATGAGCTTTCCACATCTCTAGGGAGGGAGGGCAGGAAGGTAATCTGCTTTTACACAGAGGGGAAACTGAGGAACAAAGATGCCAATCAGAAGTCACAAAAGATGACAGCTCAGCTGCCCAGACAGCTTCCTCTTGAATCTCTTCCTTCCAACTAAACTGCAAAGACTACATCCCCTCCCTTCTTTCTTCTGGAAAGGGATGTATAGTGCAGAAATACATTTCACAGAATTGTATGTCCTTAATAAAATTCAGCCCTAGTTATGACCCTGCAAGATGATTAGTGAATTAGAATTCTTAATTAGCATTTTGCATAATTCATGGCAATTACAACATTCTTATGGATATGATTGTCAAGGTGCAGATGTGCAAACGTGCAGCTATAATTTTCTCAACTAAATAACTCTTCTGGTGAAACCTCTAATTATTTACAACTCTATTGTGTAACGGCCATTATTCCTGTTGTTGTTTTTAAGGCATTAGAAAACGGATGCGAATTTCATTTCAGCTTCAATCACTGCAACCAACTGTTTTTCCGAAGCTTTAAAAACTGTCATAAAAGTTTGCTCCTGGGTGAGAATTAGTCATTTGAATTTTCCAAAGGACCTATACTACCTGGGTTTTAACATCCCATGGGGAATTGTATTGCAGTTTTTCAGTTACAGCAGTAAAACAAAAGCTAAATCCAGTATGTGCACTAGCCAAGATTTATACGGGTGGATTGTTAATGGAGCTGAGCTCCCATTCCTTCTTCAGATGGAGATAGGGTTCAAAGCCCTTTGTGCTGTGAAGATGGTTTCATTTTGTCAGAAATGTATAAAGTATTATGTATCTGAGGTTACTAGGACGAGCCTTTTGGAGGGAGGAAAATCTTGCAGTTAGATAGAGTGTGTGGCAGCTAAATAGAGGAAGAAGTTGGTCACAGCAGAGTTAGGACTTCTGACTTTCCAAATTGCAGTTTGTCAGAAATCAAATGCAATGGTATAGAAATCAATGAGCCAGATCATCAAAATACATTTGCACCCAACTCAACACATCCAGGTACAGCTCATATTAAAAAAAAAAAATAAATTACAGAGTTCCAAATGACAAATTTGAATTTCTAGTTCCTTCATTAAGTGCCTACACAGATGGTATTAAATGTAATTAATTTTCCTTTCATAATTATAATCTAATATGTAAATCCATTTACAGTATTTCATTCTATTAAAGGTACAAATCAAAATGATAATTTCTAAACAAAAGTTATTAATTTCCTTAAAGAAAGGCATTTTTAATTTCCCACAGGAAATTTTAATCACTTTTGGATTTGTAGTTATGGAACACATAGGAGTTTCAGGCAGCCAAGGTTTGGTGGAGGGAAACTGCAACCCTTATATTCTTATTAGAGGAAAACAGCACTCAGGGGAGCATGGACATATATGCTTGGACATACATCTTCATCATGATTTAAACCCAGATGGCAGCTAAGTACTACGCAACCACTTGCTCACTCCTTTACCGCACCTGTTCCCAGGCAGGATGGGGAGAAGAATCAAAAGAACATAAACCCTGCAGGTTGAGATAAGAACAGTCCAATAACTAAAGTATAATACAAAACTAATGCTACTACTAATAATGATAAGGGAAATAACAATGGGAGAGAACATAAAACTAAAAGGGGAAAGGAAAACCAACAATAAACACAAGTGATGCACAATACAATTGTTTACCACTCACTGACTGATACCCAGCCCAACCCAAGCAGCGATCCTGGCCTTCCAGGTGACTTCCACCAGGACAGTTGTCTTTAGCAACTGATCCTTCCATCCCCAAAGGGACTAGCTTGCAGAAGCTTACCAGCCATTTCTAACAGGAGTTCTTACCCAGATAAGGGTTAATCTCCTTTGTGGCCCTTCTCTGCCTGTGCTACTTGAAGGTAAAGGGCTTGCCCTGATCAACTGCAGCTTGATTGCTTCCCTTACTGTAGGACTTTCTGTCCAATTTATACTCTGTCTTGGAAATACATGTGATTTAGGTTCCTGTCTTTCCGTGCTCAAGTTCCACAAAGCAGCAGCACTGAAATGAAGAATCTGATACAAAAAATGTAATCCCTCACTTTTTCCAAGTGAAATGTTGAAGAAGCTTCTTATCTATTTTTGTCACCTTGTTTCAATGTCTTTGTTGCTCTGAGCACTCTGATATTGCTTACAGCGGCTTAATCCATAAATATCATTAATGCAAGCGCTACCTTCAGCAGGTTTATTCCCTTTCTTTCTCTCTGTAACCCCTTTCTTAATCATAAAGAAATATGTGAAAGTGCATGGTGCTGCCCATGTACCTGCTAGCTGCTTTGTGAATTCTCAGTATCCCCACCCAATATGCTTATATTAGGAAAGATTTTCATGGATTTTAAACATGTATCTTTAAAATTTTCCACCACTGCAATTAGCAAGGGGAGAGAAAAAAAAAAAAAAACAAAAACACACACCACCAAAAACCCACAGTGAAATTAATCACTTTATTCCCCACCATAAGAGGAAAAATGAGTGTGAATTGCTAACCTTGGAGAAGAGGTGGAGGACACAGAAACCCAGCTTTTGTCCCAGCGAACACTATGGCAACTTTGCCTCTGGCTAGAAATAAGGAAACATTCAAACAAAACTTATTTTCTTTATGTCTTTTTCTTTTATTTTTTTCTTGACTGTAATACCTTGTTTATGGTAGCCAAAAGCATTTATGGATTTGGACAAGGGTAGATAAGACTGATAAGAATTTAGGAAAACCTTGAAATATTTCAGGTTCTCATATCTGAATGACTTCATTTAAGCTCATTTCTAACTTTTAAAGGGAAAGAAAGTCCTTCTCTCACAGAGAAGAGGTTTCTGTATTTGCACCTAAATTAAATATTTTGACAAAGAAAATCAATTATATTTTCTTCCAAAATAAGGGGAGGGGGGCCAGAGGAGAGGGGAATTGGTTTCTGTTGAAAACAAATGTTACAGTTTTCATTTTGTCAGCCAGAGAACTAATTCTGTCACTTCAATGCTTGCTACAGGAGTGGGCCAAGCATATACAGCCATGGAAAAAAGTATTTGAAACACTAAATTATACAGTGATTTGATGCAGTTTCTGTCTGTAGCCTTGAAAAATCTTATCACAAGCAAGCAGTTAAAAAATAAATGATTAAGTGATGGCTTCCAACTAAAATCTGTTATTTAGGGTTGATTAGAGCAGTCTGCTGGCTTGCTCCAGTTCCCGTTCAGGTCCTCTCTCGGCCAAAATACACTGGGCGAAATTTTCAGTGTCACAGGGGACAGCAGGGTATCCGGTTCACCGACATGGCAAATGTGAGCCTGGGGGCTGATCTGATTCCCCTTGAAATTAAACTCCTTTTGACCACTTCAGTCAGCAGAGTAACATGGCAAAATAGTCTTTTGAGTATATGGTCAGATCCTGAGGAGTCCTGGCTTTGCTTACCATAATGTCCAGAACTATGCGCCATCCTCAGCTGGAGTAAGAAACTCTAGCGCTGTGCTCACTTTCATTTTGTGCTTGCCCTTGCAGATTTTTGTCTCCTGTGCTGTAAGCATTCACTTTGCTGCAGGTTAGTGGAGTCTTTTGTGGCCACTAGCATGTATGGGTAGCAAAGGTAGCATGAAGTGTTTTGAATTTAGCTTCTTCTCAGTTTCTTCTACTTGTGGATGACGGTTTGATGGCCTTGGAAGTCCCTCCAGTTTAGTGATCCCAAAATTCTGGTTTCCTTCCAAAATTGCTAATATATCAAAATTGTTTTGACAAATAAGTTTCAGAAGCTGAAATTCAAATGAAGGCTGCTCAACTGAGTCATTTAACCTTCAAGATCTGTTAAGGATACACCTGGGTTTTGCCTATCTTTGTCAATGTAGAAGGAGCCAAGAGAGCAAAGATTAAGATGCTATTTAAGCCAAGTTTTGAATGCATTGGCATCCAGTGGCTGCATATTAATTCCTCCGTACCAGACCTCTGCAGATCTTTGTTCAGATGTGTCTCCCTCAAGGCAGAAAATAAAGAAGAGGCTGACAGTGATGAAACATAAGGAGCGTGTATGTATGGAACAGCTGAATGGCAGAGCAAGATACATGTCTGTTGTTACACAGGGTGATGGGAGAGTAAACAAATAGGTGAGAGAGCAGAGCAGGGTGAAGGACGTCCTGAACACAGACAGAAGCATGATCAGCAGACATGGCAACAGGCCCACAAGCACAAGGATAGTCGATTGGAAGAGAAATGACAAAGGGCAGAAATGAGCAAGAAGCTAGAGTTAATTTTTTGTCTATCAGGAGCACTTGATAAGCAGTGTAAATTTTATTGACCTGTCCACGAATCTTAAATGGATCTCAATTTTCATAGTTTTAAAGCCTCCTTGTGATCATTGGGCCTGATCTCTCAGGTGATACAACTGTTGAATTTCACCCTGCGATTATTGCATCAGGTTTTATGCTTTTCTCACCTAGCTTCAGAAGTAAACTTGTTTTCAAAGCCTCCCCTTAGAGGCAACATGTTCAATTCACCAGTCATCTGAAACATCTCCTGTATTGCTTTTCTTTCCCATGGGCTTTGTGCAGACAAGACAGAGTGGTAGGGACAAAATCAGAGGCTGGTGAGAGTAAAACAAAAGCTGAAGATGGTTTGATCAGTGCAAGCCTGTTAATTGGGCAATCTGGGAGCATGCTTTGGCAGTATAAGACTCTAGTAAAACTGCATCTGCACTGTACCATAGTGTGTGGATGCACCACCATAATTACATCAGGTTTGCAGCACAGAAAGTGTTATTTTAACATTTTTACTACTGTTTCATTAATTTTGCAGTCAGTCTGCTTATGGAAGACCTTCCAGTTGCAATAGACGATGCAAGTATACTTGGCTGCAAAGCTAGCATATGAAAGCCTCACTTTCCGTACCCATTTTAGCTGTTCTGATACTGCCAGCATCCCTCTAGGTGACCAAGATGGTGATCTATCCAATCACTGTGGATGTGACTCCATAAGAAGCAAAACCTATTTGCCATGGGGAAGAATATTATAATGCAGCTTTTAGTAATAAGTCTCAATGAAACTTACCTGTCTTATAATCATTTGATGCAATTTGCATGTCTGTAGCAGTGTTTAGTGGGTGGACATTTGGGATGTACTGATTTTATTTAATCTTTTTGGGTGTCTCACAGTGGCCAAGAGTGGGAAGGGCCCCCATCTGCAAGAATTCATCTACTCAAATGCCCATTACCTGATTTTAGAGGGTGAAAACCTTTATTTTTCTGAGTAATGTCTCTATTAATTACCCTGTGTGGTGCAAAACACTTAAGCATTAGTTAAAACATCTGAAACTAGTTCTAAGGTGTTTTCTGCACTTAAGTGTCATAAAATGGAGAGATGCCATGCCTGCTCATGCCCGACAAGGAGAGATGCCATGCTTGACCTTGTGCTCACCAACAGGGAAGGGCTGGTTGGAAATGTTATACTCCAGGGCAGCCTTGGTTGCAGCGATCATGAGATGCTCGAATTCGAGATCCTCAGGACAGTGAGAAGAGTGTGCAGCAAGCTCACTGCCCTGGACTGCAAGAGAGCAGACTTTGGCCTCTT
>JAOEHX010021585.1:8680-28911 GCA_025448015.1 Bolborhynchus lineola | reverse complement strand
ATGATTCTATGATTCTATCTATTAAAAATAACCTACTTTTCTTTCAAAGTAGTTCAGCTGGGATCATGGATAAATGTGCTGCAAACTCAAGCTTGTTTTGTGGTGGTTTCTTGCATTCCTAAAAATGCATGCATAGGATTTTCAGAAGGGTTAAAGTGAGCAATGTGTATTATACTACAGTTTTTGAAAAGACCCACAAGCTATATATCATAGCTAGGACCACTAGTTCTGGGGCAGTTTTTTATATATCATTATTTGCACATTATTAAATCTTTTGCTTGTCTTATTCGATTTATCAGTATTTTTTCCCCTCTTCTAAAAAAGATCACTTGTATCTTAATTCACTGTCTAGAATGTGAGCACACCTCTGAGAACGGTATCTGCATGTTTGCTGCTTTTGCTTCTGCTGCAGTGAGAAAAGGGATCAGGAGGCCGAAGCAGCTGAGTGTAAATGGAGAAAATAACTACCTTAGTAACTAAGATGCTCAGACAATGAGAACTGCGCTTTCCAAACAAGGTTTCTCTCACTCGTGTTGAAAGTGTTGGGAACTTTACTCATGCCCTTGACAGGGCAAAGTCAAAGATGAATCTTGGAGAGACTTTGCTCTATATTGTAACTGGCTTGCTCACACTTGGCTTACTTACAAATTACTTACAAATAGTAGCATTTTCTGTCCTCTAATTTTTTTTTTAGGCTGCGAGTTGTCTGGGAATCAGTACAATGAATAATACAGGAAGCATTAGTTGTTTCTGGAAACATAAGTTTCCACAAATGATAGGCATTTCCAGATACGAGTTGCAATTCCAAAATTGCTCATTGTGTTAATTCCAGATGATTTACAAAAAAAGAATTTGCTACTGTTAATCAAATTAATACTTTCTAAAAGTTCTTGTTGACCACCAGCTATTTGGTAGCATTACTGATATGTGATGGTTAGCCTGGGGACAAAGTTGTTGCATGAGGAAAAGCATCATGCAAAGGATACTTCTAGTACAAATTTTCAGCTGTGATATTTCTGCTGAGGTACACAAAAGTGTTGGCATTTACAAATGGTTTTGGTTTTCACACCTTTTCAGACAATAAGCTGTAGGATTTGATTAGAAACAGCTGAGTGATTAACACATTTCCTTGACTAATGCAAACAAAACAATCCATTGCCACACATGATTAAAAACTGAAATACTATCTGATTTAGAGAGTTTCTATTCTGTTGCTTTCCTACTTAAAATTCCATTTTAATCTTTTCATCAAATATATAAACTGTTTCGAACTCTAACAAACTGAATAAATAGTCACACTGTGAGAGACTAACACAGTAACACAATAGCAATCCCCTGCAGACATCATAACTTTATTAAGTTGCTTCATTGGTTACCAAACATCTTCTTTTTCTGTCTAGCTGTTACAGCAGTAAATACATTGGAAGTGGAATGCATTAGCAAATAAAAATATGTCTAAACTTCTCTGGAATGGCATGGAATATTCTCTTTCATCATATTCCCAATGTCTATTAGAAAGAGAAGGGTTTGTAGGTGATGCAAGACTTATGAAAAAAACCATATCCGTCTTGTTGAAGCTAATACATCACAGCTAATAAACAGCATATACAAATGGCCAGGTTGGACAGAGTCTTGGGTGACCTGGTCTAGAGTGCTGTATCCCTGCTTGTGGGAGTGCTGTATCCCTGCTTGTGGCAGGAAGGTTGGAACTAGATGGCCTTAGAGTCTTTTCCAGCTCCTACCATTCTATGATTCTATGATAATGTGTTGAATGTGGATACTATTTTTGACATAAGCAGACAGGAATTTAAGGCCTCAAAGTAATGTCTCTAAAGCATCAAAATTTTAACAGTCCTCAGTGGTTTGCACAAATTCACAGCTCTGGGCACTGCCATCAGCATTAGCAACTCTAGGATCTGTGAAACACAGTACAGGCACAGGCAGCATACCCTTCCAGTCATACCTTGCTTCCTCCCTTGGACCCGATGTTGACAGGAGTCTTCAATGTTCATGTCCAGGACTCTGGACTCTCTGGAGAGAATTGGTTGGTGGGGGATTTGAAAGCAGGCAGCCTTAGACACCAGATCCTTTGAGAGCAGCCACTACATGTTTCTGTGATGCTGTAACAAATCCAAAAGAAGAGTTCCTCAGTACTCATCACCTGTAAATCAACCTTTGCAATGACAGCCAGCAAAAGACGGCTGGATGTCTAAAAAAAAGAGGGTGGCAGAGACAAATCCGACAGGCAAGAGGAGGGTGGAGCTGTACCTTCTGATTTTTTTTTTTTTTCTGTAAAACAATGTCTATCAAAGTACTAGAAATATTTAAGGTTAAACCTTCGCTGCGTTGATTCCAAAGCAGAAGCTTGAACTGACTTTAGAAAGGCCAGTATTGTACTTATGCAGATTGCCTTGTGAGAAAACCTTTCCAGTGACCTCTTGGTGGCTCCTGCACTGACACAGAGAGGACTCAGGACACATTTCCAAACCCAAGGTGGGGGTAAATCTAAAGCTGTCAAACTACCTTCCATTTGTTCTTTATGTGCCAATTAAAATTGTGTTGATCCCCACATACCATGAGGTGACAGAGCATGCTATGACATAATTCCTGTGGATTCAAAAGAAGAAAAAAATGGACCTGCGTCTCATAGAATTGTTTAGGCTGAAAAATACCTTAAAGATCATCATGTCCAATCCTTAACCTGCCACTGCCCCAAGCCCACCACTAAACCATGCCCGTAAGTGTCACCTACATGTCTTAAATCCCTCCAGGGATGGTGATTCTACCACTGTCCAGGAAAGCCTGTGCCAATGCTTGACAACTATTTTGGTGAAGAATTTTTTTCCTAATCGCTAATCTAAACCCCACCTGGCACAACTCGAGGCCATTTCCATTTGTGCTTTTGGAGAAACTGAGGCTGAAGGCCACATTCCTGTCTGTACTTAACTGTGTTCATGTGCACAGTCCTCAAACTAACAAATTCAGCAGGGTTAGTTATATTCAGAAAGAGAAGCATGTGCTGAGTCCTCACAAGACTAAGAGTCTAAGGAAACAGACATTTTCTGTATGGTCATCCCCACCAGTGAGTCACGCAGGTGAGCTGACAAGTTTCAAACACCATGCGAGGAGGTCTGGAAAATGGGTTGACCACGTATTCCTTTTGGGTACCTCAGCCCTTTCTCCTTTTCCCACTAATTGCTTTATCCTTCTGAACCTCTATGAGTCAGTTTAAGGGCAACCCACAAAATGATCATAGAAATTTTGTTTTACCACCATGCATTTTCAGTTTAAGCTACATGTAATATGAGAAGCTGACCATGTCAGAACAAAACATAAACAAGTATGAGCCAGAAAAACCATGAATACTACATTTTCTCACAATGACAATGAGTAGAGATAGTGGAGCTTGCAAATTACTGAAAATCAAAGAGAATGTGTTCTAGAATCATGGAAGAGTTTGTGTTGGAAGGGACTTTAAAAGGTCACCTCATCCAACCCCCTGCAGTGAGCATGGACATCCTGAATACATCCAGCCTGGCCTTGAATGTCTCCAGGGATGGCAGTAAAGTGTATTTTTTCATTGGTTTAATGGTATTAACTCAATATTTTCTTTCAGGAAAAAAAAAAAAAAATCCATGTGAAAGATCAGTAGTTCAAATTGCTGAACAACATCAGAGGCTGAGAGATATTTAATATAATCAAAATATTGCTTTTCAGTAGTGTAATCTATTAAAAGCCCAATATCCAGGGTTGCTGCTACTTGCACCCCTCAGACATGAAGAAGAAAGCATCAAATCTTTCCTGGAAGTTTTGCTGGATCCCAAGGCATGCTTGGATAGAAGCTTGGATGCTCACACACTGTCATAGGTCAGAAGTGCCAAGGCTTTGTCCAGCTGCTTATCTGATTTGTTCTTGCTGAACTTGGGCCAAACATAAAAACCTCATACAGGCCTATATAAACACACAGAGTTAAAAGTAGGTGTAGGTGGGAATAGTAACATCTCTTTTCTCTCCCTCCACCCTTCTCATCACTGCTGCTGTGTCAGATCCCAGGCAGTGCTTGCCCTGAGGTGAAGAAAGAACGCAGCCTCTGCTCAGCACCCAAAGGGGTGGGGGAAAGGGGCAGCCTTGGCAGCCTGTGTCACTGCAGGGCGTTTGGGAGCTTGCTCTGCATTTAAATCTAGGTTTTAAACAGTTTCTTTGATCAGACCAAGAGTGATTCCTACAATCTATTATACACTGTAATTATCTTTCATTTGGCTCAATACCGAGATCTGTCGTGGTACGCTTTTGGGGGTATTTAGCATAGAAATTTGCTTTGCCCTTAGTGAGGATGAGGATGGTTACCCCCTTAAGAAAATATCATGACATCCAAGGAAGCACTGAAAGTAGCAGTTCATAGATCTGGGGCTTTGAGATCACCTCGCAAGTAATCACTGATGCATTCTCTCTTTTTTAGGTTCATCCACTTGTAGAACACAGTACATGTGTTTTACCTTACTGGATTTTGCAAGGATTAGTTAGTGGGTCCTTTTACTTGTACACTTTGACTTCTGTGGACTGTATTTAGCAATGTGATTGTGGCAGTGTAATTCCTTGTAACCACAGGGGAGCTGGGACTTCTGCACATTACAGCTCTGAAAGACAGACAGCTGTTCCCTGCAGCCCACCACTTAGCGGCACAGTAGTAACTGTACAGCTGAAATATTTTGTTACCTTTTCCATTAAGATTAAACCAGAAAAAAAAAAAAAAAAAAAAGGACTTAACTTCCTGCCATGACATCACTATGGAATATTTAAACAGGCTTGTCTCTCACTTTGAAGTCAAAGTCAACTTTCCCCTGCTGTTTGAATGCAATCCCTTTCATTTTGCTAAACTATCTGAGGACAGGAGAACAAATGCTCAGACAGCAGTTGCTACTAATCTATTCCTCGTGATTATTTTTAGCCATGCACACAGCTAGAAACACTCTACAGCAGAATCTCTTCTGTGTATATGTGTGTGCATATATATATATATTTCTACGCTTACAGTGCCAGTTAAGAGGCTGTCGAAATGAGTGCATTGTAGCTCCATAGGTAGCTGCCCTAGGCTTCCATTTCACCAGACTTTCATATTTTAACCACAGCTTTTTTTCCCCACCAAAAGGCTCTTGTGCCCCCATGCCAGCTTGCATGCTGCTCCCTGTGAGCCTCAGGGCTGGCAATGCTGCTTGGGTGCTCCTATGCTTGCCCCAAACCACCATTCCCACTGTGTGATCACTGGGCCAGTGCAGGGGGAAGCCTCCAGCAGTCCCACTGGCATTTGCAGCTCAAGCAGCTGTTCCTTGTCTCCTCCCGAAGGGCAGTGGGTCAGATCTGCCTGCGGTCAAGGCAGCTGATCTAAACCCCAAATCCCTTCATAGACCAATCAAATCCTCAGCAACCACACCCTGCTCTTAAACAGGACAGGGAGCAGGGAGAATGGTTGGAAACCTTTCTGAGATACTCTGTGGCAGGGTGGGGGTTTAGAGGGTCTTTAAAGGTACGTAGCACAGAGAGGAGCAGATTTGTTCTTATTGATGCAAATTACAATTAGTTCATTGCTTTGTTGAAGAAATTGAGGCCTGTATGCATAATCTTAGACAAGTGAGTTCCAGAGGTACTGAGAGAAGAGTCCATTTTACAAGGAATGTAAACAAAACTAAACCTCTGCAGTAGTATGAATACTGTCACAGCAATACTCTGTGGCAAGGTGTGGCTTGTGGCAAGGTCTATAAAACTTAAATCATAATTATAATATTCATTTTCCCAGATCTCCATCCATCTCCATAGAGGAGCCATTGGAGCACTCCATGCACAGCTGTGGGACCTCTCTAGGGGAAGGTCTAGGAAGGCAGAGAAATCCCCTCAAGCAGCACCTGCTGTGCAGACCCCAGGTACTAGTTGCATGCCTCAGCATGCAGAGTAACAGGTCAGGTGGAAAACCTACCTGTCCCAGCTGCTGCCCCAAGCCCTTCTGCCTGCAGAACTGACCGAACTCTGCAGGGAATGACCGGCCTTCAGTAGAAACTGTGTCAACACATGTTCACATAGGACAGTCTTTTGTACATAGCTAGTAGTTGGAGGTGCTTAGTTCACAGTTTAAGGCGATAGAGCATGTGCTTGCCAGAGCAGTCCCATAAGACCTCAGCCCGGTGCAGCCTGGATAGTCTCACCTGATCCAGGTGAAGATGCTATTGCAAGGACTTCTGCAGTGGAGGTTCCCACCGCCATCTGCAGACCAACATCCTGTTGAAGAGATTTGTTTCCCCACACCAGTGTTACCTGTGAAAGAGATCCCAATGAGTTAGGAGGTCTTTTGGGTTTTTGTCCCAGCAAATGCTCCTTCCACAAGTGCCTGCGCAACGGGCAGAAATCTAGGGCTGAGGGTTCAAACTGAGAACTGAGAGTCTGAAGTTTCAGAATAGAGCGTTAGGCACCCAAATGCAGCCAAGAAAGCACTTTCCTTCATGCCTATTCCGTGGCAGGCAGGGTTCAGAGCTGCAATCCTTCTCAGCACTGCTACAGGACAAGGAGAAATAAGCTTAACAGTTTTTCTTTCCCCTTTCCCCTTTGCATTTATCTAAGAAAAAGACTCACAGGGGGTTCCAGTCAAGAGTGGGATGAGATTCACTGTTTTTACTATCTAATATTTTCTTCTCTGAATTGCTAGGTCCTTTTCTCTCTGTACTACATTTAGCATGTGAGAATGCACTCCTCAGAGTGGAAAACTACTTGCTAGTCTTTCTTAAGTGATTATTTTGTGATTCTCCTTAATAACAGTATCTGTTTCGAGATAGCATGTGCCTCTAGAAGAAGGACAGACCTCAGCTTATTGGATTTCTTCATTATGTGCAGCTGTGTGCTGCACACCAACCATGTGTCTCTTCTAAGGTACAAGTTAGCAAAGATCAAGATGCTGCACTATTCTTGCTGCATTTTTCTTGGACACTGGCTCTTCCTAAGCAACAGTAGGAAGCTGTCTGAGAATTGCTTATATGTTCTGTAAACATGGCAAATTTCTCTAAGTGCTGTCTGAAATGAAACATGCATTGAATTTTGAAACGATGGACACAGTGGAATAAATCCAGTGATTTCTGAGAACCTGAAGGGAGTCAAGGAAGAAATACATCAGTTTAAAGAAAAAACCCACAGCTGTCAGAAGTTCAGCTAGACATGCCCTTCTAATTTCATGCTGAAGGTATAAATTCTAGTCCTCAAGACAGTTATCAGAATGATAACCTTGGAGACAAAAAGCCATTAGTTGATAAATCAGAGGTATGAGCTGCTTGCTAGGGAAGTCTGTGGGATTACTGTCGTCTTTTCCAGCAGTCATAACATACTGGGTTGCCATGTACAGGTGCAGCTTTTAGACTTGTGTTATCTTGAGTACTGATAACAGCTGTTTGTGGCCAGATCAATGTGCAGATCTTTACCTGACTTCACTCATGACACTGCAGAATGAAGTGAATTCTGGTCCACAGAGGTTACACTGCTAGCAAATAGTTACCAAGCTGGCTGGTTCACAGATAGATCCTGCAGCTGCACCAGCTACCATGCAATATTTGTATTAATACATCTAGAGACACCTTTTCAAACTTAAAGCAAAGTTCTGTCCCAGTATGGGGTAAAAAGTGTAAAGCTAGCCTGGTGAAAGCATCCTCCCTGGAAGTACCCTGTGGGGATGATAACAAGGGCAAGGTTAAGCATTTTGTCTTCCCTCTGTTAATGTTTTTTTAGTGGCAGACACTGTGGAAGAAAAAAATCTGAACAGTCTGAATCACAACATCACTGGTGGAGCAGGAGGACTTCTGCCTACATGGGGATTTCCTTTATCCAGCCATTATCAGTGAACCAGGAGCAATGATGAGGTGATATAAACCCAAGGCAGCCTTTATGGAGAGCACACACTGAGGAACCAGGCAGACTGAAGAAACGCTTGCTAAATTTAAACTATTTATAGGTGGTTTCCAAGGAACCCAGAAGAAAATTAAATCCCCACATAACTCACTGATCATGCTACTGAAAAACTGAAATCCCCCCAAAACCTTTTTCAGTCAAACTCCCAGCTCTTTTGTCTTTTAATGTCTTTAAAACAAAATACCCAAGAAGAACAAGGCAATTGTTAACAACTCTAGCAGTTAAAAGCTGAAAAACTTCTCCCTGCTTCAAGCCGGCTGAGACCGCTCTAAAAAGAGGCATGCACACTTTTTCCAGTGCAGAGAAGGCTTAACAGCACTATTCCTTTGATACTTTCCACTTGTAGATTTGTAGGGAAAATGAGAAAAGAGTCACTAAGCGTTGCAAATGCAGTAGTTTAAGAGGTCTTCACTTTAGTGTAATCCTGTGCATTGGAATAAGGTGACTCATTCACAGATTTGCTGGATTTGGAAAGAATAGTGTCTGGTAAACCCATAAGTCTAACTCACTAGGATTTATTTCTAGTAGGAAAAAGGCATTTCTGCTTTACCTATCCCACTTGTCTTTTCCACCAAGCTTCTGATATTGCAGTCATCTACTAACTGGGTGTGCAATCCCCTCTCATTGTGGGTATCGTGTTGGCATAACCACAGCCTTACCATCACCCAGCCCCAAAGACAGCACGAAGTCCCAACCTGTTTAAGCCATGTGTGCACTGAAATCCTGGAAATGTGAAATGTGAGAAAACAGATGTACCATTGGGGTGTTGCTTACAATTCCTACTATCTCCTGATGCCATTTCCTATTTACTTTTCACAGTCAAGCTTTGCTTGCAAGTAATACCCTGCAGCAATAAGCTCTGGACAAACAACAAAAGATGACAATCTCTTCCCAGAAGAATGTATACACTAAATACTAAACAATAAAAGAGCATTTTTTAACCAATGTGCTTGGTCTGATTTATTTATTTATGTATTTTGGGAAGCTACCGCTTTCTCTAGCTTGTTTAACAGTTTAGTCTAAAACATATTTCCTCAAGCAAGTCCTTCTCACATTTCTTGTCTCTAACCACTGTTTAGAATTACTGTTCTGTGGTTTCAAGCTCATGTGACCAGGAAATACAGCTGTAGAGCTCTGGTTGCATCATATACTTTACTATAGTTTCACAAGCTTACTGCAAAAGTAGCACTTTCCTGCTACAGCCTAACCTCCTTCCTTTCTTGCAGTTACTGTCATACCTATATTTATTCAACTCTGGGTAGCGGCTGGTAGTTTCACATTTCCAGTGCTCCTGGGATAGGATGTAGGGATAAACTGTAGAAATAAAGACTACACTATTTGCCATACTCTTCATATCAGGGAGAAAAAACCTATAGGCAACATAATCCAGTTGCATTATAATAGTAATTATAATTACAAAAATGGCATTAAATCAAGATGTTCTGGTCAAGCAAGCGTGAGGTCTGGTAGTTTTGTATTTAAAGCTACTCAACTGAGAAGGACAGAGCTTCAGTAAATATCCAGCATGAAAAAAAAGAAAGAATGAAAATTGTTAGGTTGAGATCATATCATTCTTCCCATAGCAATAAGTAATGTTCATGTTCAGTTTTCCCAGCATGTTTTTCTGACTCAGTTGTGGCAGCTCCTACTAGTCAGGGATTGCACAGCACTTTAGCTTTAAAGGTCAGCTGTTTCAGGGGCCTGAACTCAGTTTGCCCTGAATTTTGGTATGCATCGTTTGGTAAGCTGGGGGTATCTGCTCAACATCAGACATTTGGCTGAGAGAGCTTTCAAAGACATATATTCCCAAAGTCTTATTTTTGCTTAAGATTGACAAATTATAGCAATTATGGTGTGTGCAGGCACAGTGATCTTGTTCAGGCCACCAAAGAGCATCCCTATCTCCTGCAGAGCTCTTGCTCTCTGGGCAGGGCAGCACCACTGCAACTAATAGCCACAAAAGGGCTTTGTAGCTGTGAGTCTCAGAACAAAACCCTAGTATTATATGGTGTAACTGGGGAGAAAGGAGTCAAAAAACCATTCTACTTCATCGATTCATGCTGGAATACTTGTCATCTTTGTACAGCACAGCATAAAATGGCTGCAGGCAAACACTTTTACACAGAAACTTTCCATCTCAGCGCAATTTTTATGCTTGACATTTTCAGACATACAATAAAATATGTCTTTTCACCAACAAGATGAACCCTGCTATTGCTACTTTGTACTCACTGCCTTATTTTGCAGGAAACGTTTGGTCTGTTTGCATCTGTTTATGGAAAGAGAACAAGCATTTCAAGGGAAAGAGAAAAAAGAATAGCAAACTGGGAAAATGCTTTCTCTGTCAGCACTACAATATTAATAGTGCTTGCTGTTTCACTCAGCAATAAATAACAAGCCATTCCTTTCTTTAAAAAAGGCAGCAAGAATACACCCTCAGCCAAAACTATCCCAAGCAGAAAGGCCAAGTTTCCATAAGTGCAAGACTACATTCATTATATGTCTAAACAGTGCACAGGGTTTGCAGAAAGCAACTCATCTCTTTTAGAGCTGCTGTTTTTAAATTGTATTTTCAGTGCTCAGCAGAGGTGACCAGCAGAACAATCACTGTTCTTAAGCAGGCCCCTTTTTGGTGGGGCTGAGAATGCTGAAACATGGGGAGCAGGGCAGGTCCCAAGAACTCAGCTGTGGGGCAACCAAGGCATGCGCTCAAGTTCATCTTCCTCTTAAATAGAACAATTCTGCCTCTGTACTAATTCATAGAAAGAAGTTAAATTATTTCTTGCTATCTCATATCTGTGAAATACTACTGTTAAAGCTTCCCAAGGCTTAAGTTTCTTTTTAAATCCATATACCATTACAGAACTCCTGTGTAGCAAACTTGCTGATCTAGCCTGGCTTTTTCCTTGGAAAGTCTGACATGAAGTAGCTCTGCAAGAAGTTAAAGAGGCAGTATCAAGTGTGCTTGCAAAAATGTATTTCTTTTTAATATTTGTGTTTACCTTCTGTTGCCAACGGAACAGAATTTCAGGAGCCTGTATATGATCTCTTTCTTTACAGATCTGGCCCATCCTTCAGGAAATCAGTTACCTGAGGGTTTAAGCCTAAGGAAGTGCTCTAAGTTAGCACAAATGTCTTTATATTATGAAATAAGAGCAACGGTGTTGCTATTATTTTTCTTGTTTGGTTGGTTTGATTTTTTTTTTGTGTACTACACTAACATACAATTTTCTTTTGCAAAATAAGAAAATCTTTTTTAAAATTTTTCTACAAAAGTGTATGAAAAATTACCGTATGAGAATAATACCTGCTTGTGCAATCATGTCCATAATGAAGACCATAACCTTTATTCTATTATTCCTCACTCATGGCATAAGATTTGCTCTTGTTTGCCTTTGCCAGAAGGTGGTGATTACTCCCTTTTCAGACTGGAGCAATCAACCAGGGTAAGCAGCTTCTTCTGAAGTGAATTAAGTTTAATCACATGGTCCAAACTAAATTGCATTCGCTGTATTTCTAACACGCCACGGTTAAACTTTTTGCTTGATGAAAAAAATCAGACAAAAAGAAAATATTGTCTTGAAGATAGCAATGGCTTTTAATAAGTGCTTTTTGTGGCAGCTCTTCAGGTTGCAAAAGCACTGCCTGTGTCACACTAGCCTCAGGCAGATGCAATTCTGAACAGTTTTCACATCGTCAAAAAGCCCAACAGCAGTTGGTGGGATTTTGTCAAAATATTATGCTAACTGCTATTAAAAACTGAAATTACAATGGCGTTTTTATCTTTGCATTCACTGCTGCAGTGAACTGGTATTGGATGAGAAATAAAGCAGAGGTGTTGTGATGAAATCAAGATATGATATATCAATAATAATAAGATATGATAAGTCAAGACAAGATAT
The DNA here is from genome assembly GCA_025448015.1 of Bolborhynchus lineola. Taxonomy (NCBI): domain Eukaryota; kingdom Metazoa; phylum Chordata; class Aves; order Psittaciformes; family Psittacidae; genus Bolborhynchus; species Bolborhynchus lineola. Next base: position 17,068 of record JAOEHX010021585.1, on the reverse strand, counting down.
ATCACTATGAGGGTGCTGAGGCGCTGGCACAGGTTGCCCAGAGAAGCTGTGGCTGCCCCATCCCCAGCAGTGCTCAAGGCCAGGTTGGACGGGGCTTGGAGCAACCTCGTCTAGTGGAAGGTGTCCCTGCCCATGGCAGGGGTTTGGAACTGGAGGAGCTTTAAGGTCTCTTCCAACCCAAACCAGTCTGGGATTCCATGTCCCTTCTCTAAACCTAGCAAATTCTGCAAACTGTTACAACAGTCCAAGACAGGAAAGAGGAGCGAGCAGTGGGCAAGGTACAATATAACAGATGCAGTTTTTCTAGTCAGGGTTTTTTTTGGCAGTGTTGTTTTTAAATTAGTCCTAGATTAGATTACAGCAAAATATTACCCCAGATTAGAGTCATGTGTATCACTTTTCCCCCTATTTTCAAATAGATAGTGTTTTCCCTATTTTAAAAATGAAAATCTCTCATTCACACAGCTCTGTGTGACAGTGCACTGCTACCAATACATACTGATTTTGGTACTGAAACACTACTCTTTTTCCCAGACTACCAAAATGTGCTGCATAGGACAATCAGATGTTTATCTTCCTTGATACTTATATTAACTCATATTTACTGAGTGGCTGCCTCCCTCGCTCAACTTTGCAAGAGGTTTGCAGAAGAACTTTGAGAGCTGGTTCTGCCTCATCAGGGCAAGTGGTGGAGACAGCATGAGATAGGGATCCTTCATTTTTCCTTAGCTTGATATCTTCCTGGCTCTACCATTGATTTGCTCTATACCTGTGTACAAACCACTTAATTTTTGGTACTATTTATATTTTGAGAGCTCATGGGTACTCCTTAGCACCTTATAAAACCAGTCTTTGCAGGAACACAGCTTATCTCATACTCTCTGAATTCACAACCTAATATAAAAATTTAGGTTATAAGTATCAAGGTATGAGGAAACTATATGGGATGAAATACATCTTGAGCCAATACTACAGGGGTGTCACCTTATGGAGACCAGTTTCCAGGACAGATATTCTCCAGTGCTGTCTTATCTCAAGGACATAGTTGATTCTTCTGGATGCAGCTGGAATTCAGTATACTATCCATAGGATTATCCAGATGGAAATTCAAACACAAATGTGAACACAGGAACAGAATCATACCAAAATAAAAGACTGGGCCTGAAGTGCTTTGACGGATTGGCTCAGTTTCAGCACAGTTTGTGTGGCTCCTTGGGAGAGTAGTTTCCCAGTGCTACAGCAATTAATTCACAGCTGAGATGAAGACATCACAAACAAACATTACTCAACAGCAGCAAAATAGTATAAGAATGACTACTCCAGTAAGCAGCTGGAAGAGCTGCTCTGCTGAGAGAAGAATTGGATTTGTTTTGATTTAGCTCGAGCTAAACTTTGAGGAAAACATAATTACCTGCAGGCTTGAAACCTGACTTTGCAGGGTGCTCCAGAAGGGCATTTCGGATACCTGAGGCTGGCTCCTGTCTTCTGGAGAGGCCAAGGCATGTGGTCCTTTCCATGATAAGACTGTATGCCTTCTTTTTTGCAGCTATCGAAGACTGACACCTTAATATGTCTTCTGAAGAATTTTGCAGGAGATCAGATTTCATTACATCATAATTCGTATTAGGAAACCCATTTAAGCCTACTAAAAGACCACCCTTCAAAGACACCCTGGTTTCTGGTCAGTTCCCACAATTCAAGGAACATTCACATGATGGCTCTGCTCCTGCTGCCCAGACCTCTCTCTGGGTACCCAAGGACTGAGCACCAATTACATTTCCATTTCAAAGGCCAAAATGGCACTTCAGATTTACGTAACGCTTCTGCTGGTCTTTGCAAGGCAAAATTCATCCTAAGAATCCAATAGTCATATGAAAAAGTTGATTCTTGAATTATCATATTATACCTATACATAATGGTAAATTAGAGACAATGATATCATAAGTTAACACAGTGTTAAGATTTGATCAGGAACTAAATCTACATGTATCTCATTTGCATTAGTTTTTGATTTCCAATATTTCTAATTTGTGGAGAACTAGACCTAGTTCAGGGTTTTCGTGATATTCCTTAAATCACAGGATAGTACGGGTTGGAAGGGGCCTTAAAGCTCCTGTAGTTCTAACCTTGTGCCATGCAGCGACACTTTCCACTAGACGGGATTGCTCCAAGCCCTACCCAACCTGGCCTTTAACACTGCCAGGGATGGAAAATTCTGCCTGGGAAATTTTGATGGTTCCAATTGGGCCATTTTGCTTGTAATTTTCTTCATACATATGAAAAAAAAAAAAAATTGTAAGACAGACCATTATCTTACAAACAAGCAAAAATCTGAGCCAGATCAATTTAATCAACTACCAAGTGTTTTTACAACTCTGTGATGATAAGACTGCTACACTACACTTCATTCTTTGATTACAGCTGTTCTAACCACCACTTGGAACACTAAAAATGAGCTAGAGGAACTATAAAACAAAGATCTTGTGGCTTGCAAATGTATCTTTTGGTGCCAATAGTCATTATTCCACAATCCCAAATGTGTTACAGTAATGGTTGCCAGTTGCATTCAATGCAACATACAGAAATCAGAAACACTAGCTTGTATAGACATCTTTGAACTTCCACAGCACAGTTCATGCAAATTCTCAGCTAGTAGTAACTTGCCAGAAAACAAAATCTTAACCAAGATTTAAATAATGAATTGGAATGAAAAAGATTGTCAAGCAGAGCTCAGCTTTTAGAAAAAGACAGAATATGTAGCTCACATATTACTGTGTTCTTTGAAGGTAGATGTAACATTTCAGATTTGAGCTGTCTTTATAGACCCATTTAGCTAGGCTGACATATGTCTTTAATGCTTTAAAGTAAACTAATGATTTTCTGATAAAAACTAAACAACCTCATATTTTTTCTTGATTTATTCGTTGCCTATAAGAATAAAACATGTCACTGATGCACTTCATCCATTAAAAAGGCAGCCTACTCTTCCTTTCTTGTTAGATGATCCAGATCAGTTTGCTGTGACTGCTTCATTTCAGTAAAAGGTAGAATGACTGCTGCTTGAACGTGTGAAGGCAACTTGTGTCAAAACTCTTTACTGTGCATTTCAGTGGACAACAAAAAAGGGAAAGGAGAAAAACACATTTCCATTGGCAGGCAAGCAGCTGAAATTTTAATGTATTCATTCTCCTTAAATATTAAGCTAAATTAAAAGCTTCAATTGACCTGGAAACTGAAATTCAAAACAAATGAAATTACAGAAAGACTATCGTTTTTCATGATCTGTGACAAACCTCTTGCATGCACTAAACAGAGTTGGAAAACTGGAAAAGTTTTGATATTTGTGATGAAAAGACTAAGTATTGCAGGCTCTTACCAAACTTATGAGGATAGCAGAAGCAGATTTCAACTACAAATAACATTCTTATTGATGACTGATGTTCCTTTTGGTTTGTTTATGTCTCCAGCATAGTCACCTTGTCTCAACTGTCTTAAAACTCCCACATTGTATTGTTGGATCTTATGATTTTTTATTTTAAGGAAATGCTTATTCATTATTTTAGTGTTAAAATCTTAACCCTAAAGTCATCAGCAACCCTTATATAACTCAAGGTAAGTCTCTTTTTCCAGAAATACTTAAGTATTGTTAAGGCTCAGTAGCAGGTACCTAAGTGATTGTATTGTAATAAAATAAGAGTATCTGACTTGAACAACATAAATTATCAAGTTCTTACAGAACTTTTATTAGAACTACTATATTTAATATTTTCATTAGTGACTTTGGCACAAAGCCCTAGAAAATATTAACAAAATATGATAGTACCCTAAATCTGGGAGGCCTAATCAATATGAGGAGGATAAATAAAACTTTGTAATTTGCATGTAGAAATAGAAACAGGACACAGTTTGGCAAAAACATGCACTCTTGAACTGAAAGCAATAATTTATGCCTTGACCTTGGAACTCACCAAATTAAATGGCAGAAAAAGAGAAAAGGTTTTGGATATTAGTTGATCACAGGATAACTAAACCACTCTAAGTCAGCTGTGGAAGAATCTTAGTGAAGCGTAGTGTATTTCAGTGAACATATTTTGAACAGAAATAAGTATTAGTGTGATTGTTACAGTATTAGTTGGATTGTATCTTTAGGTGAGTTAACAGAAATTTCCTATTAAAGCAAGATTATTTTAAATTAAATAAATAAGCGTAAGAACAGAAAAATCTGTCTTATGACAGAGACTGGAAGACACTAGCTGCATTAAACCTACTAAAATGAAGCCTGAGAAGCAATATACTGCTTTCTGTAAATATATTATGAGCTAAACATTAGGAACACATGAGAACCATTTAAGCTAGATGACTGTATATGCACACGTATACACTACGGATAGACATAAACTGGATGGAAGTAAGCCACAAAGAAGAAAAGTCCTTGAACATCCTCCCAGTAAAAAAGCACGGGCCAAGGACTGAAACCATGCAGAAACTAAGGTTGAGCAACTCATTAAAACAATTATATACCATGATTATCCTTCGTTATATGGAGCTGGTTTCTGTGAGCTGATGGAAAGTGTGGACCTGCTTCTTACTGAGCTGACCCAGCTCATTTTGATGAGTGGAGGGAAAGCCCAGGAACTGACCAGCAAAATACAAGAATTCTGGGTGGCTCATGGTGAGTGATCATCAGACTAACAATTGCGTCCTGGGCACGCGGTGAAACCAGCGTGGCATAGGATGAATGGCAACAGTTAATACTGATGAATACCTTAATACTGCTGTGGGGAAGAGTGCAACACTGACTGGCACCTGCAGGAGGCACAGGAGGAGCCTGGAAGGGGAGGAGAGTCGCAGCTAGCCAGAAAAACAGCTGGAAAATGACATCTGTCATTTCTTATGTGCGGTTCTGATTTTCCACCTATGTGATTTGAAAGCCTTGACTTCATCTTGAAAATATATGCACATAAAAAAACCCCAGATCCAAGTTTTCTCATACTGGGCACTTCAAGATATTCCATGAGTTGGGCTCTTCACACTTCAACTGAGTAAGACTTAATACTCAGTAAATACTCAGTAAACACTCAGTGTCTTTTATGAACCCCCCCCTCACAAATGCTTTATTTCCAGTTGAACAAACATTTTATTTAAGGATGCATTAACAACCCAAACACTAAAGCTTCACAACATTTGAAATATATTCCCAGTAAAACAGTTCCTGTACGCTTAAGTATATTTTTTCCTAGGCTGACTTTGCAGGAAACTATACTGAACCTCAGCACCCATTATCACAGCTGAAGTATCTATTCCACAAACATACAATATCTAATTTAAGCGATGGTAGTAGTGGCCTGCTACTCTTACTGTTATGGTCATTGTAGTAAGTCATTGTTTTTTAGAAAAACTGCATCTATAATTATTATTAAATTCTTCTTATTATTACTGTTTTCTATTATTATTATTAATATATAAAGATACTGGAGGAATTTGTTTCTCTGTCACCTTCTGAAAGACCATGCCATCCCTTATATACACATACCTCCTTCCCTCTTCTACTCTCTTTCCTCCTATGTTAATTTGCCACCCAAAACAGGCATTACTGTAATTCTCTTCCAGACATTAGGTTAAAATTTGCTACATGAACCATGACTGCTATAATACCTCTCAATTAAAAATGTAGCTTTAGTCTAGACATGTAAACAGTTTCATATTTATATTTGTGGAGGCCAGATTAGCCAGAAACTGGCCGAAAAGAGCCTGTTGAAAGCCGCAGTTTAAGCTGAAAGAAATTTTATTTCAGGCAGCATGTTGCTTTTAGAGAGATGAATGCGTACCTGAAGAAGACTTTGTGTTTGAGGAGCAACAGGAGCCGACTCCAGGGATAGGCAGAGTCTGCATCAACTTGATCCAAGCCATGTCTATTGTCTCAGATTTGGCATGTGCTATGAACTGCCAGCATTAGGAGGATGTTGCTGAAAGGCAAAAGGAGCATGAACACAAAGAGTTCATATCCTATAAATTATGAGATATATGATTACATATGAGTGCAAAGATATTCTATAGCATAGGATACCTAAGCACAACATCATTTAGCCATTAAAACATTTTGAAGACTTGCTATCAAAACTGTCTTCTGATCTGAACAGCAATTTTTAGAAAGCTGATGAAGAGAGTAAACAAAGGTCAATCCCTGCCCCCCTCAACAGGAGCTGCACACAGCAATCAGAGCAGGGGGGGTGCAACCAGTAAAACAGATGATGTTAGCCTGGCAGGCAGAAGACAACTACTTACGCATATGCTACTAAGGTAACTACTTCTTAATATTATTATTAATCCCAGGCCCCAAGTTTAGAAGATGTTGTAGGTAAGCAGGTGAGTGTGTCCCCCTTACCGGATTCTGGGTCCCTAAGGAGGTGGGGCTGGTGGAGGTGGCTTGAGGGGGCTGAGCCAGGAAAGGCACATGAGGCACAGACAAAATGTGCTGCCTGGAAAGGAAGGAAGCGACCAGAGCAGCTTTGAGGAGACCCATCAGTGGCTAACAGCACTGTTGGTGGCAAGAACTGAGACCATGAAGGGAGGTCTGAGTGTAACACATGAATTCTTCAATGTACCTGCTGTGTTTAGCATGCCGCAGCATAAACTTGTGCTGTAGGCAGGGGAGGCCCAGAAGGAAGCAAAGAGATGGTACATGGAAAAGTTGTTATAATATTCCTAAACAGCTGCCTTGTGCTGCCTAGTGCTGGCTAATGCTGGCACAGCTCCCATCTGCATCATGCTGGCCACTGTCCAAGACATTTCAGCCTTGCTGCTCCGTATGTGGTTCTTTGACAATGTCCAAATCCAAGGCAGTTTCTGGCTGTCCATGTTTGTCTTTTCCTGGGCAGACACAGAGCACAGAATTTTGTAGCAGGTTTGAGAGTTCTCACTGTGTCCTCCTTGTACTCTGTGTGCTGTTTGAACAGCTTTTTCCTTGGGAATGTCTTTAGACCCCTTGATTTCTCCACTTGGGACTGAGCTCCAGAAAAGCACTTATGAGCTGACTCTCTGTAGTGGGCATGGACATTGCACAACCTCACAGACTCTATCTACAACCACAAAAAGGAGCACAGCTAAGAAAGTTAAACTACGAGTAACATATTAGGGATTTATACATAACATAGAATATATAAACCCTATCTTACTATCAGATCTCCAGTTTTTCCTGCCTTCCACAAATGACTTTAAGTCCATACACAGTTCCCTGTACTTCCCAAGAATGACAGAACAATCGTGCATTACTCCTTTCCCACTCTAACTTTGTTTTTCCAGCAGAAAAGCCTATGTTCTGGGCTAAAATTATTAAATAAAATTATTTTCATTTAGCCTTGTGTGCCAATAAATAAGAATTTGGATTCTTGTTTGATTAAGTTTGTTCGCAGCTATGAAAATGTAGGACTGTAGCAATTTATGCTTCATTGCAAGCTCATTTCTGTAACAAAATGTAGACTGGTTTTGTCTGTCTGTTTGGCTTAATCCACTGGTTGCTTAAAAAGGTGTACCTATAACTGCAATTATATATAAGCTTTTCCAATCAAGCCAGCTGGCTAAAATCCTTTGGTTGTTCCCTGTTTGAACGTCTAGTTAACATAACTGGTTACAAAATTCTCAGTGGGTACTCGTGCAGATGTGGTTTTAAGCAATTTCTAGATTGCATGATTGTATGAAGTAAGTAAATCTATGATGTCTAGACTTTCTTTCCCACATGACTCTGGTATAGAAGGTTTTGACCAGCACTGTCCCAACCTGTGTAATTTATACATCTGTAGTGTATTTTCACTGTACACAGGCCAAGTTCCTGTGTACGCTGATCTCTGCCAAAGAACTTTTCCAGTTGTTCTTGTTTGATCACTCAAGCCATGATTCTTACACCAATTCCCTTATTACTACAAAACAGCAAGGACCAAGCACCAATTTGCTGAACAAAGTTTTGTTCATTGAAAGTATAACAAAATCATATGGTATTTCTTTCCATTGTTCTTGTTTCTGCAAAGAAAAAGTTTTTAATTGTTTTATACATTTGCAGTGAAATGCAGTTTAATCCTCAAGCTATTTCTTGAGTTAGAAGAACAGATCTGTTTAATTTCTTGGTAGTTCTTTACTTCCTATTGATTTCTTATTAAGAGATTCCTGGCTGTTGAGATAATACAATTACCCCTAAACATATGAAACATATGCTGAATCTTTGGTTCAGGCATTTCTGCAGATAGCCTTAAAAGAACTCTCTAAAATTACCAGGCTTAAAAAGAACTTAAAAATACTATCTAAAAATAGTGATGAAAATACAAGTCTAACCCTTAATGTCATCTCACATGTGATTTTGCCTTCATTTGGAGAAAAAACAAACAAATAAACAAA
>JAOEHX010021582.1:0-12690 GCA_025448015.1 Bolborhynchus lineola | reverse complement strand
AGAGCCTTGGGTGACATGGTTTAGTGGGAGGTGTCCCTGCCCATGGCAGGGGGATTGGAACTAGATGATCTTAAGGTACCTTCCATCCCTAACTGTTCTATGACTCTATGAGTCTATGTTTTTGGTGGATGACTCAATGCATTCTGGTTTAATACGAAAATAAAACATATATAGAAAAATAATTCTTGGGGGACATTTACTCCTTTTGATTAATACATTTGTTTTTCAGAGCTTTCAGAAGAAAGAAGTGTTCAAATATAAAGTGCTCAGATGAGTACTTCAGTATTTTCAACCCTTCTATCTCTTGCTTCCCCATGTGATTTTTAAAATATTAGTAAGTATTCAGTTAATTTGACAGAAACTCATAGTTCTTTTGAATTTTTCTTTTTTTTTGGTTGGTAGATTTATGGGTTTCCTTCACCAGATGCACCGGGAAAAATCAAAAGCCCCACAATACTTAATGACAGCTGCTTTAGAAGTGCTTGAAGTTTTATTTATGTACAGAAGGAAGTGTTTCTTAAGCCAAGGTGCATATTTGAGGCCTGAATAGCTATTTTGAACAAATTCCCTGTTTGCCTTTCTGCTTTTTGGTTATTTCTTCTCTTCACTTTTGAGATCTTCTAATAATTAACTGCATTCATCTCTTTCCCAAATTCAGTTCTTAAGTTCCAGATTTTTACTTAGTTAGATTTCTTGCACTTGCTAAATTAAAAAGCCTTATGGTACCAGATGATCTTTTCCCCATAGAAGGGGTCATTCTAGACTTTTTATCAAATAACAGCTCTCCTTTTTGCAGAGCTAACTAAACATTCCAAATGGTGTAATAAATGTAGTCTAAAAATACCTAAATTAGCTGTAAGCCAACTAACTTAGGTCTCACAAATAATAAGGCAGTGAAACTGAGGCATATGGTTCTGATACACGTTTTCTGGGGGGTATCCAAAGAGTTAACTCAAACATCTTTAAACAGCACCTGAAATAACTGTATACAAAGTTCAGGAGCCATTTCTTAAGCTTTTCTCAGGACCCTCTGTAAATTTGGTTTCTTAGAGCATAAATTTCTCCTGTGAGCCTTCCTCAGATTTTCTCCACCCATGACATCTTTCCTCTATGCATAATAAAACTGCTTTGATCATTTCCACATGACTTAATAGCATGAAGCAGCAAATAACCACCCCGTCCTGAAAAACTATGCAATCCCTTAGTGAAAGGTACTAGAAATTTTAAAGGGTCTGCTACACCTTAAGGGTAGTCCTCATATAAAGAATGAGCTGGGTATTTTTTCCAGGAAGAATTTGGAGTAGAAAAAAAAATACATGAAACTCTCACTTTATACCCAGACTAAAAGGTATATGAAGCAAAGTGAAGGAAATCTATTTAACTTTTTCTAGTTGTCCTTTCCTGTATAAGCCATTCCTTTCCAACCTTTAATAAGTAAAAACATAAGTAGAAGTCTTACTCAAAGAGGATGTTCTTTGCCTGACAGGATGAAGCTCACACAGAACATGAAATTCAAGGAATCTGATTCCCATGGAAACACACTATTGATGCAAACTCTGTAACAGAGCTCTTTAAAGCAGAATGGTTATTTCCAGGTTCTGCAGAAGGGCCTCTGCAACTCTATTCAAATATATTAACCTCTGAGATAGATGCTGTCTTTCATCTTCTCTTTTACAAGTACAAAGTGTGTTGTGTTAATGTCAGAGGATTTTCTTTCCTTCAGAAAGCTGCAGATAAGTCATTGATTCAGATACCAGAGAAGAGCAAAATCAGTCATGTTTTTCCTTTGAGACAAACACCCCACCCGCCAAAAACTAGTTGCCTTGATTGAATTTTAGAAGTGCCAGGAATTCAGTTTCAGTCTTTGTTCATTAAAAATGCCAGTGTGCTTATCTGTGCATATTGCATGTATTTTTAGAGATTCTGTTATGGTTGAGGGTGCCTGTACCATGACTGTGTGAGTTAAAGAACTGTCAGCAAATCAATTGTTCATGAGTATGAAGTTCAGTCACTGTAGTTCATACCAGGTTAGTGTTGGTGTATATCTCATGCTAGATATAGAATCTTTTTTAACAATGAGGAACAATCACCACATTGGTAATTTTTAGTTAAAAAGCAGCAAAATAACCCAATATGTATATTTGACAGCTTCACTAGCTTTCTGGTTAAACAAATGGTAGAACAAATGCTCTCAGTGACTTCCTACCCTAAAACTCCATATGGTCTTAAGGCCAAAGTTTTTGATAGTTTTATCACAAAATTTCTTAAGAGGACTTGATCCTCAAAAAGCCATTGGCCTCTCCTCTTGAAAAATATCAGCCACTTCTAAAGCGTGCTTCTCCAAAGGGGTCATTTGTGTAATGATAAACATTCTGATTTCAAAATATCCAGCTCTCGTTGGCTGGTTTTAAAAACGTGTTTTAGTCCCCACTGTTCTTGAGAGACGTTTAAAAACTGTAAGGGACTGTAACTAATGCAGCCTTGGCTTCCTGAGCCAAAGTGATGACAGGGCGAAGCAGCTGTATGATATATGGACTTCCCTGTACACCTCTGCCAGTCATAAACTGCAAATCACCATGCCATGAAGAGTGACCGTGACGAGAAAGGAGCAATGTCACCACCTCCAGCCACCTGCACCAGGGCACTTACTGCTGACAGGCTTCTTGCTGCCACCTCTCCCTTTCTTTAAACTGCAGCAAATGAATTTACTTTTGTGCTTTTGGTGGTGGGAGAACATGGAATCGGTCTTGTTCATCTTTCATCACCACATATTGTATGAACATGTGGCAGTATCTCCCACAAAGGCACAGTGCATTATAAGCCATAGGGCTCGACTGCCCTGTTTCGCAAGGTGATGCAAAAAAGCAATGAAAAGCTGAGGTACTCTCAGGCTTTCTCAGACAACATAGAGCCCCGTGTAGGAAACAAAGCAAAGGATGTGATAAGTGGGAAATTAGCTGTGCTACTTCCCAAAAAATTATATTCTCAGGGCTTCAAGAAGACCTGGAACAGCTGTGTTCTGAGCTCAGGAAATAGGTTGCATGATAAGAAATAAATGGGCAAATAAGTATTTGTATTTATTTAAAATTTCTGTTGCTCCAGCAGCTTAAAATTAACTACCTTGGTCAGGGTCAGATTGTGTACAAATATACAGAAAATTGTAACACCTCCCTTAAATTGCTTATATTCACAGTTTAGCATACTGATGAGCCTTTTCATTGCATATTAATCTATTATTTCTATGTTCTAAAACCTTAAAATATCATACACTAATGGAATATTGGCACATAATTAAATACTCCTGCAAGGATTCTGCTTATCAGAGTTTGGGACTTACTTTACCTGTGTTTTTCATAGGGTACCACTATCCTCATCCCTTTAAATCATTAAAAGGGCTGTCACAATTTCAGATTTGTAGTTCTCATTGCAGTGAAGACTGACAAGTATGAGACTGAAAGCTGCTCACACACCTTCACTTTGTTCCTGCTGAAACCTTCACTTTGTTCCTGCTGAAACCTTCACTTTGTTCCTGCTGAAAATATGTATTACAATAGAGTTTTTAATTACGTGATCCTACAGTTTTGTAGCCTGTGTTTTCTTGCCTCACCCTGCACGAGGCAGGTGACAAGGAGTTGTAAATATAAAAAGGGCAATGGTAAAACAAGATATGCTAATCTATGACCGCATGCTGTGATAAGTTATTAGTGTTGTTTTAACATACTTCTATGTTATTTGTATGTTATGTAATTGTGCAACAGTCTAAGTTTCCCTTTAATTTTAATATGATGCTTACCTGGCAGCATCACATTTTTAATGAATTCTTGCCATAGCTAACCTTCAGTTAAGTAAAGAGATGTTAACTTGCAAAAACAATTCCAAAGATATTTGAAAGTATCCTAAACAAACACCATACCAGTGAAGGCACAGGCAAGTAGAAGGTTTATACAAGCTTCTACCTGAGATATTGTAGAGTTTCCTTTTCTCAGAGCAAGATCTGGAGTGCCAGTGAGTTTACTTGTGATGGGTTTACTGCTACAAAGCTCCCTTGCTACTCTCCATAGATATATGGGAGAAGAGCAATGTTCACCATGCATTTGCACCAGCCAACCTCCAGGTTGAAGACTGTCAGTACCCTGGGTGCCCAAAATAACTCTTTCTGTTATGAACTTCAGCCTATGCAAGTAAGATAAAATGATGACCTCCTAACTTCCAGGATTTGCTTTGGGAATGTTTTTACATAGTGCAGTCAGTCAAGTGCTGCCTATGGAACCAACACCTGAGAGGCAGTTTAAATTCTAATGTAGAAATGCTCACCATAGCATGAAGTTGTGGGTTTTTGTATTTTAAGGGGTAACTAGTATTAAAAAGACTACTAGCAAATTTGTGTACTCTGCTCATAAATGGCAGTGGCAACTAGTTAAGTACTGCCCAGTCTAAATGCTCTGTATCAAGCAGCATGTTATCTCAAATTAACAGCACAGAAGTGCAAAGGAGCTTAGAAATACCTTACTGGAACACCTGACAGAAGAGAAGTGTCTCTGGCCTGGGGGACTGGCTGGGACAACAGAGATAAACTGACCACTATGGATGCAGAGAGAGAAGCAAACACCTTCAGAAGCCAAATTACCTGTGAAAGATGAGGCATTCTATGCTAGGTGTACTGTAAAACTCACTGTTATTTGGAGTTAAAACAACTGGAGGTTTTCCAATGTGCTGTTTTAAAAGCCTCTTCTTTGCCTTCTATGCATCTCTCTTGATATTCTTCACCTCCTCACACAGGCTAAAAAGCTTCCAAACTGAAAACATTGCCTCTAGAAATTCAGCAAATCTAAAAATACTGATCTTGCAGACTAAATTGAAATAGCCTGCTACATTAAAACAAACGTCTGGATTTAGAGCCTAATTTATACTGTCATTTCTTCTGATATTTGCTAAGCATTAGCATTCCTTCTCTTGCAATGCTTTTGCTTTTGTTTTTTTTTTCCTTACAAGCTAGAGCACTGTAGACATTACAGGTAGGCATGTACTGAATGCTGGAATGGACTAAGATTTATAAACATTACCGGGCTGAAGATATCATAACTTCATACCCAGCAAAGTTAGCCAAAGTGGGAATTACGACTGCCTTCCTGCTGTCAAAGTACTGTCATATCTTGAGAATAAAAAAGAGGCTTTTAAAGGGACTGTTTGGAGAAGAAGAGAAAAAAATGCGGCCATTAGTCAATAACACATCTGCCAACTTACCACAAACAGGTGTGTCATAAGCTAGCAGAAGACACTGAGCCATAGGATTTGTATACCTTTTCTATCAGTCCTTTCCATACTCTGCAAAGCTTTTTTCTGTATGATCACCATTATTAAGCTACCTCTTCCCAACAGTTAGTAATAGTGGTTTCTGCTCAAGGAAAGGCTGAAGGCCAGAAAGGTGGAACTATTAGGGCAGAAACGGTTATAGCAATAAAAAAATGTAACAAGATTTCTGTCTGCTACAGGAATATGAAAAAACATGGAGTCAGAATAAAAGTCAGAGATAGAAGTTGAAGCACAAAAAGAGCTAATTTCAAACTCTTCCCAAAGGCACCTGCAGCAAAATCTAGTTTATCAGCTCCATATGCCCAATGCTTGTCCTCTGCCAGAGACTTCCCTGACAGTCCTTAGCACCCCATTCCCACTTATATCCCCCTTCAAATTTGTTGCATGCCCATTTGTCCTACCTACGCCAAACATGGTGGCACTCCTGATACTCCCCTTCTGTTTCTGGATGCTCTGCAGCGAATGATACTTTGCAAACAGAGACAACGATTGTCTTTGTAGCCTTGGTCAGGCAGGCATGAGAGAATTGCCCCACTGCAGGGTCCATGACCTCCCATCAGCTCTAGGGGTACCTGTCAGACCAGGGAGGAGACAGCCCAGGCAGCTTTGCCTTCTGGCAAGCCAAGTTGTCTGACTGGTGGTGCTGGAAACATACATTTGTAAGCTTCTTGTACATGAACAGCACTGCATCTGGTATTAGGCTTTTTGTATGTCTATCTCAAATTGTAAAGTGAGGGTAAAGATCAAAAGAGAGGACCTGAGGAGCAGAATTGTCTAGTATTTTGAGAGAGGAATTTGGGGATGGCTGACATGGACTGAAATGGAGGCTCACTTTCCCAGAGAGCTGGAAATGCTTTAGATTTAGGGTGAAGGTTGACAGTTTTGAGCTGTATGTTACTTGAGTGGTCTGACACCTTACTTTCACTGGTCAGAGAATGGGTAAGCTCACACTCTGCAGTTACATATGCAGCCACAACTCAGCCCAGCTTTGAAAGGCTTTAAGTCTCACTGTCACAAACTGCAAAAAATAAAGAAGTGGGAGCAAAGAGCAGGGCCTGGGACTCTCCCTTCCGAGATAGTTCCTCTCCCAACAGGCCAGACCCCAGTTCCATCTTGCTTGCTAGCTTTTGCCCTGTAAATCTTACCTCCCTTTCAGCGGTGTTTGGTGCTGGCAGAACTGTGCCATGCCAGACTAACTTTTCAGCCTGGTGGCTGATGGACTTTGCTGAAAAGTACAAGCAGTGTTTCAGATTGAAGGTCTACAAAGCAAATGTTCCAGCTCCTGGGCAATCAATTTGCCCTTAGAACATCGTGTCTTCTGACTTAATGGATCCATCTACCCAAAATGCCATAAATTAGAAAATCCCTTTTCAGGAAAGAGGGTCCTGCTTTATAGCCTAGGATGCTAAGCACAGGTCACCATGCAGGTCTTGCCATGAGATGGGGACAGGAGGGTGTGCAACACCCCAAGCTCCCACACTTATGAAGGACTGTGAGTGGGACAAAGCATTGACTGTTGCTGTCCTCAAATCTTTCTGTTAACCAGGACTGAGTTTCCATGCAAGGCAAGCCAGCAGGTCTGTTACTAGATGCAAACCAGAATGGAAGCAGCATATATGATCATTGGTATGTCTGAGGGTCAAAAGAAAGGACAAATAGAAGCTGTGTTATTCAGTGGTTAAAGCACTTAAAGCATAAATTCAGAAATGAGGAAGATACAATGCAGAGATGACTCAGAAGCAGCATTTTGTATTTAGCTGGCATGCATAGGGAGCTTCCTTATTAAAGGGAGCTAAAAATTTGTCAATGCCAGAGGGCTATTACAACAGAAGAGTTGCTTTAGCCCCAAAACGGTGTTTTCTAACAATGCTGTCTCCTGATAAGAGAACACCAAAGCTGACTCAGAGAACTCTTGAGCTGGGACTCTGCCCAGAGGAATAATATGAATCATATAAACTGCTCTCATAGCTCCCTCTGTCAATTTATTAAAAGCACCATATCTGCAGTTGGATCTGTGGTTTAGAAAATGTGGCCAAAGGCAGGATTTTTTTTTGCTGCTAAGTCAATATTTTAAAAGATGCAGAATGCGTTTAATAGTAGGTTAATGGGGACTGAAAAATATCACTAGAATTCTCAAGATATAACTCTTGCTTTCTCTGGATAAAATCTTGCCAAAAGATATGCCTCAAACCCCATGATTTTAAAGTGATGACATCTCTGCTTCTTCACTGCTTCTTGCTATGATTCTTCCTTTGACTCAAAAGAGTTGTGCCAAAATAAAAAAATGTTATTTATATTGTGGTAGAGCCAGGGCACCATATAAAGAAACAGTTCTTTACTGTGCAAAGTGCAGTAAATTCACAGGAATGAGTCCTCACTCAAGGAACTCAGCTTATAACTCTGGACATGACAAATACTAATACCCATGGAAAGCACAAACAGCCATACAGAAGGCAGATTGTGATGAGCATATAGAAACACAAATATTGGTCAGCAAGCCCCTAGGGGATCAAGAGGCTGAAGGCTGTAGAAACACTGATACATCACAGAATGCTAATTTTATGGTCATAATGGATCATTTTTAAAAAGCATTTTTAAAAAGTATAAAAGCATTAATGAGTTGTGCCTCAGCACTAGAAAGACATTAGGATGTTGTGGGGGTTTTGGCCACCGTGAATTCAGTTGGAATCAAGAAGAAAAGAATAATTAAAAAATAGAGGTGCAAATGCTTTCAGTGATCTTGTGGAAGACCACTTAGTTGATGGCCTTATGCTTTCTGTATGCAAGTTTGACTTAGGGGAGATTTAAGGTGTTTTACACACCCAAACTACTTCAACCATCTAAAGTAAGTGTTTTTAAGTGTTGATAGGTGCAACCCCACAGTTTTCTGTTGCGTGTTTAGTATCGTTCTTTCTTCTAAGTGGATGTTCAATCTATTTAGAAGATTAATGAACCATTTCTTCTAAGCCAGAAATTAATGAAACCCTATTCATTCAAATAATGGTAATTCTAGCTACTCAAGGCCATTTTCCATGTTTGTGCCACTTTTCTAGGATTCATAAAGTACTAAAAAAATAAATACTCTATCACAATTATGGGGGAAAGGCCAGGACACAAGATGAGAGATGTGTATATGATTTTTAGAACATTTTGTACCTTGGAACTTCTGGAATTAAATTTTACATCAAATATAAAGACAAAAGCCTGTGCATTTTACACTTCATCTTAAGTAATGTGTTACCAGAAACAGGATAGATTTTTACCCTCAGAGCATTTTGTGAATTAATTCTTAGTCTGTCACCATGTTTACTCTAAAAAGAAAAAATAAAATAATAATCCTGGAAAACTGCTTCTCAGAGAGATACAGCTTATTTTGGCAAAATAAGTCCTCAACAATTTTCTCTTGCTAGAATAACATAAAGCAATTTCCTGAGTGAAAGAATCTATTTGGGCAAAGGGAACTGTTTGCTATAATAACTGAATCTACAATTTCTTGCATGAGAAATCTCTTGGTCAGAGATGTGATTTGCTCCATTAGTTACTCTGCTCTTATTTAATGTAGTTACTTAAGACAGTTCTTCAGATGATACCACACCAAAGAGCAACAGCAACAACAACAACAACAGATTAAACCCAGTTGGTGGTTTGCTCCAAAATAGTTGGCTGAATCAGAGGAAAACACGCTGCTGAGGTGTGTCTTCTGCTGAGGCTCACAGTCTTGGCTTGGCATGTTTATGATCATGCCGTCTAGTTGTATTTTGTTAAAGCTGATTAATATAACTAGATCATATAGCTACATCATCTAATAAAAGAACCCACAGCAGTACTCTGAACTTTCTGTTAAAAAAATTCTCATTGCTGCATTATTCATTTTATTGACTTGTGTGCCCAGGGAATTAATCAACCTGACTGCAAAGTAAAATAAAAAATATTAGTTTTTTTTAATATGGCTACAAGACAAAGCTGAGGGAAAATATGAGGAGCTGCAAAGGAAGCAAAACTAAAGCTCCTCAAAGGCATTTTATGTTTAAAATGGTTCTTTTCATTAACTGTGAGCAAAATAATTTCCCACCAAAAAAAAAAAAAACAACAACCCAAACTCACAACCTGAAACCAAACAACCCAACTATTTTCAAGTAGGATAAATTTAGAAGTGTCAAAATTAGTAGTGTTTGGTATCACTGCTCTAACCTTGTAGTATGACATTATAATAGGTCAAATACTGTAGCGTTCTTTTATTCCTGAATTAAATTAGGGAAGCATTTTACCAGCATTAACAAAATGCCTTTTCTGAAATAACAGAAAATAATTTGGAAAGATGGAAAAAATTGAAAACATGAAAAGATTTTAAAAGATGGAAAATAGTTTTTTATATGAAATCTTTCAGGAACCCCTGTTTTGAAGAAATTAACAGTTTTTATCCATTCTGAACTGCTATGAAACATATTTCAAAATGCTAAAATTTCTTGTAAGGTATAAGCTATAATTTCTGTTATGCATCAGAAAATAGCCTCCAGAAAATTTACATAAATTGTCAAAACAGATAAAGAAGGATTATTAACCTAGTTTTAAAGATTATTAACTCTGTCACAGATAGGTATCTAAAGGAAAAATCTGAAGCTCATAGAAGACAGTCTCAATTTTACTTACCAAAGCTGCCTTAGGATAGAAATGGCAAAGAAACCCTGGAGAAGACAAAACTGTTGATTTTGAATGGCTACAATTGTGGCAGCTTGAATAAATCTTTCATAAAGTTGCAATCACAACTTATAAAAGGACCCAAGGAGCCTGATCAGTCATCCAAGACTTGCTCCATGATCCAAGCTTGGGAACTGTTAGGCATAGTCCATGTGATCAGTTTTCCAAAGTTTTTCTCAAAATAAGCTACGTGTTACAAGAGTCTCCAGGGAGAGCAGAAGAAGCATAGGATGACCACTATATATAGGCTACCTTTGCTGCCCCAATGAACCTCACCAGGACTATCTAGCCCAAACCCACACATTCCACCAGGGGAGACCAAAAGTGATCTACTGGGGACATTAGGTGTAGCTTGGAGCATCTCCATTGCTCCAGGGGACCAGCACAGTGCTTTGATGTACTATGGGAAGCAGCCATAAAGTCTCAGTACTTTAGCAGGGACCTTCGAAGGATGTAGCAGTTCTAGGCATGCCCCATCCCCAAATAATCTACATATGCTATAGACTTGCGAATAGTCTATCAAGCTTGTTAATAGGATGTTTACCATTAAGAAAAAATAAATTGCAGAGCATATTGGCAGAAAGAGCTCCTGCCTTACTCATTATTTTCTTGCAGTGCAGGTGGAGTAAATAAATCAACTCTGCATTGTTTAGGAAAACGGCAGCATAAATGTAGGCTGTCTAAAATAATAACTTGGTTACTGATGCCCCATAAATCCAACTTAAATCACGCACTAACCTTTCTCTGAGTAGCTTTTTCATTAGTAGATGATTAAGTGATTGGAAACAGGTGAAAAAAAAACTACTCAGCTTGCAAAGGGGCAGACCAATGTCCCAGCTGCCTCTAAGTGTCCTGATATTTTTCAGAGTTGGAAGCACCAGCTGAAACTGGACCGTCTCCTGCCCAATCTGAGTCAAAATGTAAACCCATGCCATTGCAAATTAGTAGAGAAGCACCTTTTTTTTTTTTTTAAGGGAGCCTAAGTTCATGCTCATGCTTCACATGCTATTCTCAGCTTCCAGATTTATCTTCCCCCTACTACGTAAACATGAAAAGGTGCACGAGGTGGAATGCCCATTTATACATTTTATATTACCGTTTCCATTGTCACAGAAATCTGACTTTCACCTGTCAGAAGTTCATCATAATTGCACAGTATTTGCTGTGTTTTTCTGCAGTGGCAGGCCATCGATGCAATCATGACATTTTGCAAGACCTAGAATACTGTGTATATAAACCTTCAAAGCATTTAATGAAAAAAAAAGTTACATAGTTCTTCCTGTCAGCCTTTAAATATTGCCTCTATTTTTAGCCCCCAGAAGCTCATCTTGGAAGAACCTCCCCCAAATAGCACAGTAGATTGAAACACCAGACAACACAGAAAAAGAGCCATTAGTGACTGACAAGAACCTAGCAGAACCTGAACACACTGCAATAGTAATGAACAGATTCCTGCACCTATGACCGGTTTCCACTACCTTGTTTGCCAGTTTATTACATGTACAGAATAGTCTTCTGCTTAGAGAAATACACTTCAGTTTAAGCCTGTGACCTCACATTTTACCTTTTGCTACAGAATCAGACCTAGTTCTGTATGCACCCCCTTAGGTACTTGTACACTGTAATTAAATCCTATCTCACCTGCTCCTTTTTCACGGCCCAACATGTTAAGGTCTTGGAGCCATTTCTTCAGAAGATGCATTCTCCTGTCTTCTAAATTAGCCTTATTCCCTGGACCCCTTCCAAGCCTTCCTTAGGGAATGCACCAAATTACAAAACTCTTGAAAGATTTAGAGGTCCAGTGGGGCTGCACGTGGTGCGATAATTGGGGGAGACTGGCTTTAAAGGATATGGCTGGGCAGGTTAAAGTCAGTGGAAGTTCAACCCTTGGAGAGATTAGAGGATCAAGGCATAACAATCTGAATGCATGATCTAAAGACAGTAGAGATTCAGGCAAGTGCCTGTTCAAATCCTGAATTTAGGTCGAACTTTGACTGGTCTCTGTGCAAATAGTTATGGTGTAAATAGTTATGGCTGAGGGGAACCCCATAGATTAATTACAATTTGCTCTAAATGCTGTGTAGCTGGAGGGAGACACCTGAGCATGTATAAGATGCTGCAGGGAAGGAAGAGAGCAAGAGTCCCTGACCCAGAGGCTTGGGGCAGGCAATAAAGTAGAAGCAGCTATGGAAGCTGCTGGATTACCACCCTGCCCAGAGCCAGGGCATGGAGACTCCTTAAAGCCACCAGAGCCTGTCCTACAAAACTAATGGCAAGGGAGAGAAGGGGACCAGAGCTGGAACACCAGGACCCCCATGTCCTTGCCCCCAACCATGCTGGGGAAGTGCAGAGGGCTCTGCTGCCCATTGGTTTGGACAGCTATGGGAGGCTGGACTATGACCTGTCTCACCTGATGGCCACAGTGCTGCTGGCCTGTGCCTCCAGAGCTAGTGTAAAACAGGTACAGAGGACACCGAGACACAACAAATACATCCCATAAATAATCCGCAAGTATAATTTGCCCTGAAAGCAAAATAAATGTTCTGTTTAACTATGCCTGGTTGTTCGGTGATTGCAACAAGCACAGTGACAGTCACTGTGATGTACTGTGTTTTTGTAAATAGTCTCTTAATAACAGCTCTGTGACAACTCATAAATGACGTTTCTTATACACAACAC
>JAOEHX010021581.1:0-41322 GCA_025448015.1 Bolborhynchus lineola | reverse complement strand
AGGATCACCTCCCTCGACCTGCTGGTCACACTCCTTTTGATGCAGCCCAGGATGCTGTTGGCTTTCTGGGCTGCGAGCGCACACTGCAGCCGCCTCATGTTCATTTTTCCATTGACCAACACCCCCAAGTCCTTTTCCACAGGGCTGCTCTGAATCTCTTCTGTGCCCAACCTGGAGCTGTGCCTGGGATTGCTCCGACCCAGGTGTAGGACCTTGCACTTGGCATGATTAAACTTCATCAGGTTGGCATCAGCCCACCTCACAAGTGTGTCAGGGTCCCTCTGAATGTCATTCTTTCCCTCCAGCGTATCGACCGAACCACCCAGCTTGGTGTCATCAGCAAACTTGCTGGGGGCGCACTCAATCCCACTGTCCATGTCACCAACAAGGATGTTGAACAAGACCGGTCCCAACACTGATCCCTGAGGGACAGCACTCATTACTGGTCTCCAGCTGGACCTTGAGCCATTGAGCACAACTCTTTCCTTGTGGCCATCCAGCCAGTTCTTTATCCGCCGAGTGGTCTACCTATCAAATTGGTGTCTCTCCAACTTAGAGACAAGGGTGTCATGTGAGACAGTGTTGAACCCTTGGTCTAAGAATTGAATTAAGCACATGCTTATCGTTGAGAATAGGCTGAAGCAGGATTTTTTCCTAGTTTCCTTTTCTCCTCACTAGTTCTTTCTCAGGTCATTTATTTTCTTAGCAATTTCTTACTCAAGTAGACAGTCATGAAGAAGCATGGTGTCTACAAACCAGGAACAGTAACCAAATAGCTGAAAAGTGTTGTTCTGAGCTCACTCTGGATCTTGTGTGTAGTAAACAAACAAATCATGATTCAGTCCCAAGAATGAAAGATTCAAAGTTCAGTTAATATAATCAACATTAGCTGGTTTCAGCTTTTCATGTCATCTGCATCTGTTTTCTCAAGTCTTCTCCAGTAAGTACAGATGAAAATACAGTGTATTTTGTATTTTGCTGCTCTCCATTGGATGCTAGTGAAAGAAGCATCCAAGTGGCAGAGCTAGGAAAAAGAATTAAAGTCTGCATCAGCACAGCACTTAGTTTTTAATGACATCCTCAGTTTCTGAGTGGAGCTGATTTGGGCTGAGGAATTCGCAGCCTGTGTTTCCTGTCCACCTACCAGCCTGTCAATGGAAATCCCTCTTGCATTGCCTTATGTGCCTGGATGTTACCCCTGCTTTCAGTCTCTTGCCTTGGTTGCTGTAAAAGATCTATTCAGTAGCCTTTCCACAGGTGGAAATGTGAGCTATATGAAGGACCCAGAGTTATTTTGGGCAGGGTTGAAGTGGCCGGATAGACTTCTGTGTGAAGTTTGTGGTTTGCAGTGCACTTCAGGCAAAACTTTCTGATAGACTGCGATAGGTAGTGACACTTTCAAACTTGTGGAGAAAATACTTGTCTTTTGGTGCCATCTTGTGGCTTTAGGAGAGAGAAGTGGTCTGTAATTGCTGTTAAAAACCTCTTTACTTTGTTGAAAGGCTTTACTTTATAAACAGCTAGTGACTTTATCATTTGACACATTTATTCTTATACAGGTAGTAGGAAACCATGGATAAAAAAGGTATGTCAGGCTGGAACTTAGATTGGAAATATTAGCAACACAGGGATTTGACGTGTTTTATTGTGGTAAAAGTCCTTGCAGGTTTTACATCTCTCAGTGGTCATTGTGCACTTGTGTGAGCTTAGGTTCAGGTTGTGCATGTGTCCGTATATGGGTGTACCCATGCAAAACACTGGTACCTTAGAGTATGGTCTTTGTAGGTGCTTCAGTTTCTCACTTGGGTATTCCTGTGAGCATTGCACTTTGCATCGCTTAAAGTGATTGCATGTTATAATCTTACTTAATAATTCCCTGAAGCTGTACAGGAACTGGTAAAAGAGGTGAGCTTTTGAGCAAACTGTCTGCATGTAGCTGGGTTTTTCTTTGCTACTGCAAAGCATTTCATAACATTTCCTATGCATTTAGATACTCTAAAATAACTTCCTTATTTGCAGAACCCAGGATTCCCAGTCATACAGGTTTTGCAGTCAGCGGCACTTGTGGTACAGTGCAGTTTGCATGTGTGGGACTAACATGCCATCTCTAGAGCCCTGTGGAAAGCCATATATCTTTAAAATGGAAATAATTATACTTTCTGTTCTTCAGAGAAATTTGATGGAAGGTCTGTTTTTTAAAATTATTACTGAAGTAGACTGAATTCTGTAGTATACGAGATTCTCAATGGCTGTGTACTATAATGAAACATTTTGACTGTATTTGCTTTTGCTTTGTGATAGGTGCGTATTTTTTATTCCCCTTGAATCCAAGTAGAACAAGAGATAATGAAGCAAAAATTACCTGCCATGTTTGCATATAGCACTGTATCACAGAAGTTTTTCTTGTTGCACTTCCTTCTAGTTGCTGTTATATGAGAGAGGCTGGATGAATAGATGGAAGCCTTCGGTTTTACATGAAGGGGAAGGAAATATAAGAAATGTAAAATGGAGAGGACACTTGATTGCTTGGGCCAATAATATGGTAAGTATTTGTCACCTCAATTAAATGAACAAAAATACTCCTGTATTTCAGTGTTTGTTGCCAAAATACTCCATGGAAAAATTGTGCATTTGAAGAATAGAGTATAAAAAACATTATAAAAAAGGTAGAGTTTTAGATCTCATTTCTTCGTAGACATTTCTTCTGGTGTTTCCTGTGGGCTAGGCAGTGTCCTCCACGTGATTGCCACTTCTGAAGAAATTAGGAAAAGGAGCTCTGCACATCACTGTTGAGGATGGTCACTACTATGCAGTCTTGTAGAGTTTTGACCAGTGCAAGTTATTAAAGTTGAACTATCTGAGGAAGGAATGTCAATTTATTTCTTCTCTTTATAAATAGCAGAACATCTCTACCCCCTGGAAAAAACCCTAAACATGTCTGGATTTTGTAATTTGTACTGAAGTGACAGTGGGTAGGCCACTAGGAAAGGCAAGACTTAGGAAAAATAGGCCATTTTTTGCTCTAAGTGTAATTTGTATTTTAAAGGGAACCATTGCTTTGATGCTTAGTGTTGCATTTCATCTATCACTGTATATCTAATTGATGGGTCAAGGTCTGTATTTTAAAGCTCAGCTGTGAGGAATATGTTTTAAAGTATGTATCATGTCTAAACTCCAAATTCTTACTTTAAAATGTAGTAGAAGTACTTCTGAAACACTTCCTTTGTTCCTTCTCTTGTTTTTCCCTCCAGAAGGGAAGCGTTTATTAAAATATTTCAAAGCCATTGTTCTTTCATTCCTTTCAAAGCCAGTTTGATATCAATTGTTAGAGGTGGACTTGTGTTTATTTGCTCCCCTTTAATAACTGCATTAGAATTGAAACTTCAGCGAGTGCTTGGTCGACATAAATTTATCTTTTTTCAAGGTTTTGCTCTTTTCAGAGCTATACAATTAAAATATATATTCTAGGCGAATCTGCTGGGAGCGGGTAGGGCAGTTGAGGAGAGCTATCCCTAGAGATAACACAGGACACAGAATACTAATAAAATGTTGAGAGCCATCTGTCAGAGACAAAAAGCCATGGTCAGGGCCTATCTTTCAATGAAAAATGAAATGACACTTGCCCTCCAAAAGATTAATATATTTGGTTATTGGCCTTTCCCTTTCCCCTTTACTTTTTTAAACATTCCCACATCCTCTAGCAATGTTTTGTGTTCCATTTCTTTTCTTTCAAATCTTTTGTAGCCTTGCTTCTTGCTGTCTGTGTGTAGCTATGTAGTTTTTATTTTTTAATCCCTTTTTTTTGTTTGTTTGCTTTTTTGGCACACCATAATGCTTTTTAGACATTGGGTATTATGAGGTTATATGGGCAAGGTCTAATTCTGCTTGTCACATGCTCAACAAACCTGTGTTTGCTGCTGTGCCCTCTTCCTCATCCATGGCCAAAAGTATAAGTTTTACAAATGGAGACACCTGAGGTCGAAAGCTTCAGAGGCGTTTGGCTGCATAACTCCTTTTTTAATAGGTTTTAGGCTCCTTCATGATACGAAGTTGATTCAGGAAGTCCTTTTACTTCTTGATGCATAGAGGTTCATATGCTATTGGTTTGAAAAGCTAGTCTAGCTCATATAGGATTTGCTGCCTTGTAAGAAAACAAGTTGTGATATGGGTCACTTTCATCTGAAAATCATCCTTGAAGACAAAGTGTCAAGATTATTAAAAGACAGCTTTATGAAAATGCAGTTCAAGCAAGACTGCAAAATTTTATCAGATGAGCTTAGACAACACAAAGCATAAGCTCCTTGTTTATGTTGCCCAGGGACCTGGGCTTTGTATGTTGCAGATGCTGTGTGCAAGTTTTTCCTGAAACGCTGGTGGCTGTTAACCGAAGAGATGCCAATAGGAGTATATTGCATGCTCACAGTTGTTCAGTGGCAAAGATCATTGGAAAAAGGAAAAACAGCCCACCCCCATGCCACTTAACTAGCCTTGTGACTTAAAAAAGTCATGGCTTAGACCATGACCCGCATGTTTAGACTAACTCAGCAACAGTTGAATCTGTACAGCTGGGGACATAGAAATTCACTGGGGGGGGGGGGACGGACGGACAGGACAGAAACAGGCACGAGAATCTTTTAAATCTGTTTGTTACTAGAGAAATCCTAACATGGAATGGCATCCTGGACACTGACCTTTAAAGGTCCCTTCCATCCCCTTTTCTGTTGATCGTTAGAGTTGTTCTTTAAGCTCAACGAGCAGAAAAAAAATACCTACTAAAAGTCTTTGTTTTATTTTGGGGACTTTTGTTTTTAAATCACTAAGAACAAGTCATTACTTAACATGAAATTAATCTCCATTTTGCTATTGCAGAGGCTATAGCTCACCTTGTCTAAGTGGCATGGAAAAATCTCATTAATGGCTCCTTTTTTTACCTTCTCTCTCTCAAATGGCTTTACTCTTCCTTTCTTTAAACTTTCAGTTCTGCTAGTTTAGGAGGTTCCCAAGGAGGCAGTAAAAAATCACCGCATACAAACCCAAGCATCATTTAAATAAACTTGGTTTTCTGTTTTAGTGTAGGAGTAGAGGTGTATTTCTAGAGAAGTACAGATTGGCTTCATTTATCTTAATGAGCTTCACATCTTTCATTTATCTTAATGAGCTTCACATCTTTTCTTTTTCCAAGGTGGAAATTTCTGCTTCTTTGCAGGGGCTGTTGTGGGAGAGCTGGAATTTTTTTCGTTTCTCCAATTGTAGCACCAGCCCAACAAGCTGACCTTGTTCATGACTGGAGTTGCTCATCTGCCACTCATTCAATTATTATATCTTTTCATTTGGCATATGAATTTAAGTTATCTGACTTACTGTAATTGCTTTGTTCTTCTGTCACCTCCTGCGTTAGATGGATCTTTGTATACACGCCTTTCTCTTTTGGGACTCTCAGCCCTACGCTGAAATTTATGCCATGAACTGCTATGATTGCCTTAATAATATAGGATGTCATAGAACCATAGAATAGTCAGGGTTGGAAAGCGCCTTAAGATCATCCAGTTCCAGCCCCCTGCCATGGGCAGGGACACCTCCCACTAAACCATGGCACACTAGGCTATGTCCAACCTGGCCTTGAACACCGCGAGGGATGGAGCATTTACAACTTCCCTGGGCAACCCATTCCAGTGCCTCACCACCCTTACAGTAAAGAATTTCTTCCTCATATCCAATCTAAACTTCCCCTGTTTAAGTTTGAACCCGTTACCCCTTGTCCTATCACTACAGTCCCTAATGGTAATATATAATGGTATACATCATATAGAAGTTTGTCATGCTGAATAAAGTTCTCTTGTATTTAAACTTTCAGGGTGTGAAGATACTTGACATGATCTCCAAGCAAAGAATTACCAATGTGCCTCGAGATGACATAAGCCTTCGCCCAGATATGTATCCCTGCAGCCTGTGCTGGAAGGATAATTTAACGCTGATTATTGGCTGGGGAAATTCAGTAAAGGTGCAATTACCTGTCTTTGTAATAAATGCTTGCTGTTATCACAGAGAAACAGTGGATTATTTCTGAAAAGCAAAGACAATCGAAAAAAATAGAATTTGGTTTGACTACAGTGTGCAGAACTCCTGCTGCCATAGAAATGTCATTGGACTGACCCTCATGAGGAGGAGTGATAGACACCCAGCGGTCAGACAGATCTCTGTGTGTGAGCAGGCAGTGAATGTAATCCTCCGGGACACTTCTCTGTGCCTTGGAGAGATTGCCTCTTTTGAAAGCTTTAGTGGGCTGTTGAATTAATTTCTTTTGATTAGCAGTAAGGAAGGACAACTTCCCACAAGGTTTGGAGGGGATTGTTTTGGGGGCTGCAGAGGTTGTGACTGCTAAAGCAGCCACATGATTTGGGTCAGCCATGGTGCAAAAAGGGGTAGGGGGGACAGGCTGCTTGGGGTTTTGTTTCTGCTTTCAGCAGGGAACTGGCATTAGAACTTGTGCATTGCAGACTGACTATTATTTGTTCAGACCAGCTCCTGACATGAGTTTGTTAGAAGCCTGTTAGCTGTTTTCTATTAACAGCCTACTACATCACTGCACAGTGGGAAATTAAAAGTGCTCAGTAGGAGTAGATGGAAAGGGAGGGTAAAGTGAGGTAGGTGAAGTGTAAAAAGCTTTTGGAGCATTAAACTTAAGAATTTTGCAAATGAGAAGGTTTACTTTAAGTTTGGCATCTGTCTCCCTTGTATTGTGTGTGCTTCACAGTGTTTGAGGGTTGGCATTTCTTTGTATGTACACACTCTCCTCCTATTACTGGGAGTTACAATAGCATATTATTACCGACTCTGTAAGGTAATGAGATGCAAAGTGTGAGAAGATAGCAAAACCAAAATCAAATACATCCTACTATGAAGAAATCACATTGGGCTGTTATATTCAGATTTCTCTAATGTGGTCCATCGGAGTGGGCCAACAAAGGCCAGCTGTGGACTACAACTACAGCCTTCCTGTCTGATTTTCTTCTTCAGTGATGCACTGTCACTGTTGTACAGCGTGTGCTTTTCAAAATGCAGAGAAATATGTCTGAGAATTCACAGAAACTCCTTATTGAGGCAAAGTTAGTATCATTTCAGGAATTAGAGTTTGTTCGTCATAATGATCCAAATCTCTGTTTCCTAGATTTGCTCAGTGAAAGAACGGCATGCCAGTGAAATGCGTGACCTTCCAAACCGCTATGTGGAAATAGGTATGGTTGCATCAATGTGCTCTTTTTCAAATCATATAAGCTTTAAAAGCCTGTTCTCACATTCTAGCCTGAAAAGCTGTTAGAGTTCAGAGGCAACATGTATTTGTAACGTAAATGTCTCCTCATTTTTTGTTGATGAGATTGTCATAATGTTCTCCTGCGTTGTGGGGTTTTTGTTATTATTTATTTGTGGAGTCTTAAATTCTGTGATCATCTGAAGTCAGAGATCCTTGCGTGAACAGTGGATGCCCTGCACAGATTCCTGCAGAGAACTTGGCTTTCATCTTGGTCAAATGATGATCAGTGTAGTAGTACGGAGAAAATAGATGCTACTTTATTTGATTATGTGTTGTTTGACTACACTGCTTGTAATGTGTTTTTTTTCTCTTTTTCATATCTCTGCTATAGTGCTACAAAATTGATTTGAATTCCTTTTTGCTGTCTTTTATGATTCTATATTTTATGTTCTCCTTTGCTTTCTTATTTCTCTAGATGGCTAACGTGAATAAACTTAGTGCTAATTAATGGAGAAGGTCTTGACAAAACGTGTGTATTAAAGCACAAAGTGGAATTTAAAGAAAATTTGGAGGGGAAGAGGGACACAACTGAAAGGAAATACCTATGAAGAGGTAGTGCTAGGGAGATAAACAGGTCCTCTGAGGCTCTGCAGAGCAGAGCAGACAACAGTTTGTAAGCTTGGCTTCTTTGTCTTGGCTGTAATGGCATGAGGTTGTAGACAGAGAGTGTTCAGGCAAGATCCTGACTTATGTCAGGTTGGTCTGGTGCATGGCGTAGCTGTGTACTCTGTTTTCAGCAAAGAACTGTCTTAAAATATCTTCTGAAAAGCAACTAGGAGACTTGTTGAATTCTGTATGAACTCAGGATCGTGAGAGATGGTGGCGTGCCTGACAGTTAACTGGAACCTGGAAGCTGCTTGCTGTTTAAGATTGCATAGTCCTGGTAGAATGCTTAGCTGTGGAATTCTATGATATTTGAGGTATTTCTGTCAAGTAGCAGTTGAGTCTTGAGTTTTAGCCTTGCATCTTTTCTGTATTTTTAATTAACTTTTAGAACATGATTAAATGGAGGTATTTAGTGATGAGAGAGCAGAGGCAACTTCTACTTCAGCTATAATGTGTCTATGTGGAGGGAGCTAGTCTTGTGTGACTGTCTATTGAAACTTCATTTAAATAAAAAGTAAAAAGCTCTCCTCAGATATTCAGGTGTGGACCTGAAAGGTTAGAGATTTTTGTGGAAGTAACTTTCATCTTACAGCTTTTAGCCTAAGTTATTCTCTGTGTTCTTGATGACTGGTGTTTTATCTCAACCTGTTAACCATGTGCTTCAGTTTTTTCTTTCTGGTTTCAGGTCAAAGCACTGAAACAGCTCTGCCAAATGCACTCATTGGAACGTAGGTATTAGGTTGGGAGGGAAGAGAGATGCACATTATTCGTTCAAGTCTCAGTATAGATTTCAATAGCTTTCGATGCAGTCACATAGAAAGTCTTGTTGAGAGCTGTGTCATGCCATAGCATCTATTTCAAATTTGTTTCAACTTTTCTTTTCAGAGGCATTGCTGGAAGGTCTGGTATTATTTATGAGTAGGCCAGCAACCAGTGTAGTGTTTTGTGAGACTATTAATAAGTGGATGCATAAGCTGAAACACTTTCTTAATGTAAAGAATTTAGACAAGGCAAGAATAGCCATCAGTGACAGAATGGCTGAATATCACTCAGATGTTTTGTCTCATAACATCTTGGCAACATACTTGTGAAAAATGAGACCTATAACATAGCTTCTGTCATGTTTTTGGGTGGTTTTCCTCCCTGCTTTTACAGTTTTGTACCTGACCTGAAAAGCACAAGTGGAGTAGGAGACTTAATAGTCTCTTATCTGCTCACCACAGTAATACATATGAAGTCTAGGATAATACAATGTTTTCTCATGTCTCAACAGTATCAGATTTATGCTCTTTTAGAACCATTCTGTGGGCCTCAAAGTGCCACAGTAGTATCATAGTAAACTGTGATAGCATTAGTAGATCATAAATGTTTCCTCAGTGGTTTGCAGCTTAGTGAATAAGGAAATAGACCATTTCCTGCTTTGCAAGTCAGGTACATAGGATCCTGTGTAACAAAGTCTTCCTCATCTTCTGATTCTATCTTGACACATAGCTATACTTACTCTTAGACAGGAAATAAATACAGTGTCTACTGTGATGCTGAATCTGATGGCCCATAATTTGGGAAAGCAACACCACTGCTAGCAGTTTGATTTTAAAGAAGATAATGCTGTGATTGCGTATAAGGGAAATCAGATGAATTATACAAGTTTCATGCGTGGGCATCCATGTGGCATTGATAATTTAATTTACATTCTTCAGTATACTGATGATGTTTATGTTCAGTAATCTCTTCTGTTGTCTCTGGTTATATGTTACAGTTCATTGCCTCTGTGGGTCTTCATTCAGTGTCGAAGATAAACTACAGTGAAATGTTTCTGTTTAGGTTTAAATGTATGTTAGCTGAGCAGATCCTATCAGTTTAGTTCTGTCAGCTACTGCTGTGAAGTTAGTGTATTGATTAGAAAGTATTGGTATTGAATTACAGGCTTAACATGGACTAAATACCGTTGTGATCCTTCTTAAAGAGTGCTTGACCTCTGTGCTCGCTCATGATGTGTGTACAAAAGCTGCAATGCTGCACAACTTCTCGTCTGAACAAGGAACCCTTCCTCAACTGCAGACCATGAGAAAGCTGGTTGTTAAAGAGCTAATTAGCACTTTGCAGTTAATACGATGCCTTTTCAAAGTGAAACGGGGCATCTCATCTTCAATGTCCTTGTCAGGTAGCTTGGGATTTTATATACTTCTGTGGAGAAGTACTTTATCTCTGCCTCAGTTACTCACGTTGTTAATGATAGCAGAAAATAGATTAATACTGGAAGTCGATTAAAAACTTTAAGTCAATTAGAGATTTCCTGTTCCATTTACTTTAGCCCAAATTTTATCTGAGGAAGATCAGCTTAATTCCAGATACCAACCAGCCAGCAATGCCTGGTGAGCACTTGGCTTCCCTCTGCTTACCCCAGGTTCTCCACGAAACAGAACTGTGATTTAAAAATGACATGATTTGTGGATGTGCTTGTAACAGAACATCTGTATGTTTTGTGAGGGAATTGTTATGTAAGTGCGTGGCAGGTTACCACCAAGCATTGGGATTTATACATTTATATCTGAAAAGAAAACATGGGAATATATTTTGATTTTGTTTTTACAGTGAGGTACTGGGATCTACCATTCCAGCATCTTTATACAGAGTTTAAAGCTTCGTTAATGAATATGACGAGCAGGAAATTAACTGTGACTGAATCCCATCAACTTAGTATGCTGATTGATGCAAACATTTCATTGGAGCAAGCCTGCTACGCTCTGAGAAGCAGATTGCCAAAAAAAGAATTAAAAACCCCAACCCCTTTATGGAGCTGATTCCACTTAGACTTGTGCTCATCTTGTTTTGCCAAAGCCAAACCAATCATTTATAAATACCTTGATTCAAATTAGTCCAGACTGACAGACTCCTGAATATTTTCCCTGTTGGTTAATGAAGGTTTCTGAGTTCACCGTGCAATGGAATAAAGAGTTTTTCAGAAAATCAACTTTGAAGCTTTGGAACTTAAGCTCCTAACTTTCCAGTTGTCATCAGGGTTTCCATGGGATTTCCTTCAAGGTTGTGTTTGTCTGTAACTGGAGTTGCACAGGCAATTGCCATATTTCTAACGATGATTTTTATTGCTGTATGAGATGGAATAGGGGTAAGATGATTTCAGCACCATGGTAGCATTTCTATTGCACACAACCTGACTGCACATAAACCAGCAAATTGTAACACTGCTTACGGTAGAAAAAGCATTTCTGTAATTTAATTGAAAGTGTAGACCTCGCCAGATGGGTGATTACTGGCCTGGTGAGGTGGTGGCTGCTTTTAAGCCTAGGTGAGTTTTTTTGTTCAGTGATTATGTTCAATTAATAATATAATTTTCATTGCACTACTTTCCTTTAATGAAAAAGCTCATCCTTTGTTGCGTGGCGTTCAAAGTTATGTATAGAATGATTGATTAATGGTTGCTAAATTTTCTCTGAAGCTTTTCTGAACTTTCAACACTTGAACTAAAATGAATTTGAATATGACTTTTCCATCTATTTTGATAACAAATAATAGAGAGTGTGAATTCAAAGTTTGGAAGCATCAATTTTTGTTAATCATTGCTGTATTGGACCCACTATTGATTTTAGTCTTACCCTGCTGCTCCTCCTACTGAATATCAAGGAAGAAGATCACTCCATTAAAATGCCACTGCAGTATGTACACAGTTAGGTGAACAATTGCTTGCTTACACATGAGCTAGTACAGGTAGCAAATTTGCAGGAAGTTCTGAGGATACTCAAGGCCAAATAAAGGACCGTCGTGTAGGTTGCTTCATTGCTCCTCCTCAGAAGTTTATAGTTCCTTTTGAGTCACAGTTGTTATTTCTTTAAGTGTGCACATCCACCAGTTTATTTGATTAAACAACATAAACTTCTTTCAGCCCACAGCATGTTTGTATCTTTAAATTCCAAGGGAATTCGTTTTATAGAGTTTGGGTAAATAGCATACCGTATATTGCTTTATTTCTGTGCTGTGATGTGTTTAATACATTTTGTTTAAAGAACTACAACAACAAAACATTCTCAGGCTTCTTTTTGCTTCCTGGTAATTTCTTTGACAGCTACAGAGTAGATCCACTGCCAGCATATCTTCCATCTTCTCTCATGACAGGCATAAACATGTGTGACACACGGCCATACCTCGGTCATTCCCATTTACTTCAATACTATGTTTGTTTTAATTGTTTTGGATCCTTTTCCAATTAACAGCATTTCTGCAGTGCCTCTATGTTGTATTTCTTTCCCCCTCTTGATCCCAACCAAGTGTCCAGAGAGCAAGTCAAATTAACCTCTTAGTGTTCTACGCAGCTATAGCTTCTATAATATCTTTTTTTAGTAAGATTTTTTTGATTAGCTGCATCAAAGGTTTTTATCAGGTCAAGCAGCACTGTCTATGCCAGCCATTCTTTATTCAAGGCTGTAGCAGCAGAGCTAGAGCATTGTTTCAACAAGGCCTCTTGAGGAGCACAAGCTGAGAGAAAGCTGAAAGTGAAACCAAGGAAACCAAACTCTATTTAAAACCAAAACTTGCAGTGATGATTTCTGTTTGGTTGTTTATTTTAGTAGGGCAGAACAGTGCTACTGCTTGATTCCGAATGCACCATTAGGTCGATGTTACATGCATTTTCACTGGCAGAGGAGCTGAAGTTCAAGTGAAAGTCAAAGAAACACCCATGGCTTTTCAAAACTGCCCCCATGATCTTTATGAATGTATCAGTCACTGTGCTGTTTTCCACTGCAAATTCAAGCCACAATATTTTATATACCTTTGAGAGCCTTCTACTGTCACTTTTTAAAGCTGAAATGAAAGGTTTTTTGCTTGTTCTTCTAGCCAGCATTGTGGATTTGACTCTTTTTTCCATGTTTTTTCTCCTGCCTTCCATATTCTTTTCAAATGCCAAATACAAATTGTAAGCAAGCAATAATATATATTATGTAGATGTTTGACACGGTTTGTTGAAAATCATCACTCAGAGTAACATGTGACACAGTTACTAATTTCGTCGGTCTTGCAGGCTGGAATAAAATAATTATGTGCAGGATTGCAAATGTGAACTATTTCTCTCCTAGAATAGGTTAAGTGCTCTACCCTTGTGCCATGCTTTGGTTGCCCAGTGATGTCAAAGTGTCAGCAGTCATTAAGGGAAAACCAGTATTTGTTTATTCATTGAGACACAGGTGTCAAATCTGTACTTTACTTGGCAGTATTATTTGTTCTCCTTTAGCAGGAGGACAATTATTCCTCCCGTTCCTCCTTATTACCTTGGTTAAAGAAAATTAGCTGTATTTTTAGTGTCATAATGTTGCATTTTCTGTTTGCTTTGCTAAAATAATTAGTAACTATTTTAGTAAACAGTAGATATTAGTGGTGGAGTATGCTAACCAGTAAGCAAGGAAACTTCTTTTTTCGTCCCTATGCTTAGATTTTCCTAAACCCATGTTTTGAGAGAAAACGATTATTTTTGTAAAAGATTATAGGTGGAAGGTTTTCTAACATAAGCACTTAGCTGATTCCTGGCTTGGGCCCCATGAGAAAAGAGCCCAGAAAAAGGGCTGCACTGTAAATCCAGCAGAATAAAACTAAATAGCAGTTTCTGTGGCAGGGGTTTGCTTTAATGAGTTTTTTTGTAAATCCAGTTCAGCTCTCTTTCTCTTTCTCAAAATATTTTTCATGTGTTTAGGCTCAATTTCAAGACCAGTTTTAGGAAATTACGTTTGAAGTTTACGCACAAGAAAAGGCACTATTTAACCAAATGTTTTCCTTGTAATGAGGGTATCTGTAAATCTTATGTGATGTTTAGAGTGATGATAAATAAATAATGATCTCTGTGTTTTCATGTATCATAACGATAGATGCCACAGATGTGATTCTCATATGGCCACATGAACTCACTGCAAATATGCAAACCAATAAAGTTGTTCTATTTAATGCCTATTTTATGAGTTTGATTTTGGCTTTGTTTCCTTTTTTCCAATGTGATTACTGAAAATCAGGCTGACCATTCATTTTACATGTTTCATCTGTAGCATGTCCTGGAGCACAAACATTTTTTTTCTTGCAAGCTTTAGTGGAATTTAGTCTGTTAAGTATAGTTTTTCATCTTGCTGATCCAACTGGGAAGCCTGTAGGTTTGTTATATGTACTGAGACTTCATTTCTCCGAAGTGCTACTGCATGCTGTTGATTGGCACTGAAAATCAGTTGTGTGTTTTTTCTTAGGGAGCAGTTTGTACACGTTCATTTATGTAACAGTCCGTTGTCTTTCCTGTGTTTCAGTTTTCCAGTTTGACACGGAATTCTATATCAGTGGACTCGCCCCTCTCTGTGACCAGCTCGTTGTCCTCTCCTATGTAAAGGAAATTTCCGACAAAACGGTACGTGTTTTTGTGGTAGAGTTTCTGTGCAGCAACTCACTAACCTGTGAGTTGGGCCTGAAACCAGTCACACAGATCTGATTATCTGTGAAAAGAATTGATGTGTGCTGGTAGTGAGCAGTGCTCAAAACTTCTCTGACCTATGAAATAGTCAGTGGAGGTCATGTTGAAGGCTAATGTACTTACCTTTCAGAAGTCCTGTCTGGGATCCTCTGTTTATTGCAGAAGGCAGAGGTTTCCTCTAGATAGTCCTTCTCTCTCTTTGTCTGATTCCCACCCCACCTTCTCTCTCCTTTTCTCTTTCTTTCTGCTGTTTCTGCACCAAAGGAGATGTAGAAACTCTTTCTACATATATCTTAGGAGAGGCTTTCTGACACTTGCATCTTAGGTGAAGTAAGAGTCGTGAAGCTGGACCTGGCAGGGGTAACTGTTGGACTTGATGATCTTTAACATCTTTTCCAACCCAGTTGATTCTATGATTCTATGATCAACTCAAGCAGTAAGAGTCACTGAGGTGGGGAGGGATGCATGACTGGAAGCAAGTGGCATCATGGTCTCTCTTGCTTCCAAGATCTTCAGTTGTGTTCACCCCAATATGTGTATAGATAGATAGAAATTAGAATTCATGTCAGCCGTCCTGACTGCACGTGGGTGAGCGCTGTGTCAGTCTCCAACATTTATTTCATATTGCTAAATAAAAGGTGAGGCAGTGGAGGAAATCCTTGAAGTTGCAGTGTGAGAATGGCACATGCTCTTGATCATCACTTTGATAGTATACCTGAGTTGGACAACCATCACCATAGTAACCTTAAGCAACTGGGTGCACAAGTTGCTAGGCAATGAAATGCTGTAGGTTCAAACAAATGCTCGAGCCTGCAGAAATCAATAGGGTTTGCTTCTAGTTCTGCTGCAGGGTGTCATATTATTATTTCTTTATTTATATTAAGGAGAAAAATAATGTCACAGCAGTGTTTCCCACAGAGCCAGTGTAGTGGCTCTTGAGTATAGCGAGAGTCGGTGAAAGAAAAGGAGGCAAACAAATAGGTAAAGGAGGGGGAGGAAAGAGTGCATTGAAATGTGAGGAAGCAAAGAAATTGGGAAGCTGCTGTTAATGAAACAGCAGCATGGGAAGGAAACTAGTGTAAATGAGGTAGTGGCTGATAAAGGTTAAAGTCACCTTGACTGCTTCAGGAAAGAAAGATGAAAAAAGAATTTCAGGTGATACAATGGTAATAGAACATAGGAGAAAGATCCTTTTCATGTATTTGTTTTTAATTAGCAGAATGCTGGACTCCTCAGTCCTCTGCAAGGAGACGGGTACTCCTCCCTGACACTGGTGTGGTGGGAAGCCCTCTGTTGGCTCTGTGGAGCCTGAGCTTGCAGCAGAAGTGCTGCTTGCTACAAATGCTGTTGGGTTGTGAGGAGCACTGTTCTGCCTATGCTTGATTTCACAGCTTTCAAACGACAGCTTCCTGCTTGTTACAGATTGGAAGAGAGTTTGATATTTTTATTTCTTTTTTTTCTTTCTTCCCCTCCTTCCCCCCACTTGCACCTGAACAGTTAAATTGAGAAAAGACCTAAGTGGTGCTGCTGATGAGTGGGTAGGCTAGAGCTGTGTAAATCCACTTTGTATGTCTCCTTGCTCTTTCATTCTGTATTCTGTTAAAATTCACATTCAGAAGTATGAAATAAGGGATCATTTTGTACCTTGACTTAATTAAAACTCCATCTCATTAAAGACAGCAGTTTTCCTTGGATAGACAATGAAAGTGCATGATATCATCTTACCATAATCCACCTGAAGATTCATCAGCATAGCAGGAGTTTTGGATTATTCTCAGAGTATTTTTTTCTCTACTACTTCTGGATGCTTAAAAGTGCAAAATTAAACATGAGCTAAAAGAAGTCCAAGTTCCTCTTGGTACCAGAATGTCATTGATTTTTTAGAGCTCTGTGCTTTGGGGCCTGAGCCCAGCTGAGATTTTGTCTTAAACTGTACTGTTGCTTGTTGAATTCAATGGTTGATGGTCATCTGTGATAGGCCTGAAAACTTCTGTGACCAAGAGCAGAAAAACAGTGAGCAACCTCAGGGGAAAGGTTAGACCTGTATCTTGTCTAAGCCTCCTTCTCCTTTTGTATGTTCAAAGGAGGCAAACCAAGATTAGGAATAACTTCTGTCTGTGTTTCAGGCATGATTACAGCTACTCTGTTGAGCACAACTTTGCAACTTGTATGGTTCACAGCTGAGTACCCAGTGCAAAGTAATGGACCTTGGGGAATGTTTCGAGCTGTTGAATTTCAGCCTTGCTTGTAGGGGACCATCAGTTGGCATTGCAAAGGTAAATCATGTAGATACAATTAAGATGTTGTCATTTTTCTAGGAAGTGGAGTGTTGTGCAAGGCCTAGACTGGATATCGTACAACCCCTACCAGAGTCCTGTGAGGAGATCTCTTCTGATGCACTTACAGTACGAGGATTTCAGGAAAATGAATGTAGAGATTATCATTTAGGTAGGTGCTCTTAATAATGTTTTGTTTTATTTTCATAACTTGGTTAAAAAAGACCGGATTTGGGAGGTCTGAACCTCCTTTGTCATTTTTATGTCATCTCCTTGAATAACTGTCTAAAACTGCTTATAACACAGAAGTGTCAAGTGGGAATCCACTAGAGCCAGTTACACGAAAGAAAACAAATATGTGTGTTTAAAATCATGATTTGTAAAACTGTGTGCTGTGTCAGACATCCTGGGGAAGGCAGAAATAAAGATCTCTTGTAATGTCCAGTATTGTGGAAAGCAACATCCGTAATAGAGATGTATTGAACATGTGATCTGTATGAATTCTTGTGTCTCTGAACACAAAGGGCTCCAAGAATAGTGAAATGAGTGGCACAGCATCTGGAAAAGCTGCTTTAGAGACAAAGAGGGAATAAATGTCATTTCAAATGTAAGACGCACCTGGATCAACTTAAAAGGGGCACATTGGTATTTAGCTTCCCTGTACTGACAAAGCTGTTGGCATATAATAGACTGCAGAATGGTAAAATGTAGTAAGAAGAAGGGATTGTTTCAATAGGAGATTGGCAAGTTCAGCCTAAAAGGTAGGTTTAATAACCTAACAGGCAGGGAGATTAAGCCAGAGTCTTTTAAACAAGATGGGATCGTTTTCTGGTACGTGTGTTGTAGTTTAAAAACATGTATGGCAAAGCTGATGCAGGATTCCTTGATGAAGATTGTATAGCCTGTGTTATACAGAAACATTCCTTCTGGCTTTTAAAAACCATGAATCTGATGTTTAAACATCTTCTCTGGCAGCATGCTTCAAATCGTAGGCTTGGCAGGCCTCTTTGTGTACAATAATGCCCTTAAGCCACAAGAAACAGTATATCTCTTGATCTCCAAACATCTCAGCTGCTATCAATAGAATTGGAATTTCTTTATACCCATCCCTAAGCAGAACATTGATGTCCACAGTTGTACTTTTATGCTTAATGAATAGCTAATCTGACAAGTCTAAATATTTGGATGGCTTTAAAACAAGCATCATTTTGTGAATTGCCAGTTCAGTAGTGAATTTGTATGTATACAGAGATACAGAAAAAGGGGAAGGGATGGTTTTGTTTTCTGTACCTGCAAATTGTTGATTGTATTTCTTCATAGCTTCTGTGGAAATAGTAACTATTCTAAACAGTCATCTTCTGTGTTTGATTTTACCTTTAAGTACATTTTTACTTCCGGTTTTCTCAAAAATAAAGGCTTATGGTATAAGCAAATGCATTATACATACAACCTTAACTTATAGCATTGCAAATGCATTGCTGTAATGATGTGCTGTGTCCCCAGGGGTTATGGCATCTATCATTTATGCTTTTGATGGCCTTGACCTTGATGGGGAGGATACGTTTATTGCAGGCTATGTAGTGTAATAGTCCACTAAAAGTATAATAATGTGTTCTAAACCATCATAAAGTTTACACATAGTGGATGAATCAGAATTTGCAATAAACTGTAGTGATTTTTTTTTTTTTAAAGATATTTTGCCTTTTAAACCATTTAATTTATTGGGGAATACAGCTTCCCAATAGGAATGTTTTGCAGAAGCAGCTTTGCTCTCTTGCATGCATCTCTTCTTTTAAAATTCCCCTCAAGGGTGTACTAAAAAGCAGGGTTTTACTTAAGGAAAATACTACTACTACTGCTACTACTAATAATAATAAAAATAAACCTATGTATGCATTTGCAGAGTATTCGGAAGGGGAATCACTCTTTTATATCATCAGCCCAAGAGATGTGGTTGTGGCTAAAGAGCGGGACCAAGATGACCACATTGACTGGCTTCTTGAAAAGAAGAAATATGAAGTAATCTTAACAACATTCTTTCCTTCAGGCTTTAATGGTTTGGAAATTGGAGTGGGATGGAGAACTTTGCTAGGTTATTTGGATTGGATAGTTTGTTCCTATAGTCATTGACTAAATGCTTGTAAAAGGTGGGAATTGACTCTCCATCTCTCTGGAGAGTTAGTCTTCCTACTGAAACAGCTCATCTGAATTGCACCCAAGTGAGGTAGCTGAATTACATGCTGTGAATACTGCTCTTGGCATCAGATGTGAAACATATTAGCTGTCACTGAAAATTATTAAAGCTGGGTTTTGGCTTTAAAGCAGCAGAGCAGTTAACTAATGAACTATGTGGGGGTTTTTTCTAGATCTATCCCAAATAAAAAGAGAATGGAAATGGGCTTGGTGGACAATATTAGGTTTTTCCCATTCTATATTGCTTCTACTATAGAACAAAAAGGTTGTGTTAGGGTACTGTGCTCTGCTCCATGTTACTTACCTTCAGTATTGAAGCTCTTGCAAGTAAAATAATATGGGCTCAAACTGTAGGTATTGGTGCTGAAAGTAGTGTTACAAGAAAACAGAGTCAATATTAAAAAACAAGGATGTACAGCTCCCTTGGAAAAGCAGCTCAGTGTTTGGCTGCTTAAATATTGGTGTGTTTAAGCATGTATATCTAAACCAGTAATAAATTCTTACGGATGATATCAACATGCACCCAGTATTCTGGCCTCTGATTTCCTGCAGTTAATGACTTAGAACACTTGTTACGGTGCATAAGGTAACTTGCAAATTCTTATTTCCATGGTATTTGTTTGGCGCCCAGTATAAGAAAAAGAAAATATATATGGAAAAGCCATTCAGCACGTGTTCCTTTTGTTAATGCAAACATGATAGTCCTCACGCAGATTTGTTTAAATCCTTGTGGATGCTTTTGCATCTCAATAGCAAACTCAGATGATGAGTGCAGTTTTGCAGTTTATGTAAATCGCAGCATTTGGTCCCTGAAGACTCCAGTAATTTCCAGCTGACAGCTGTGTGTGTGCCTTTATGAAAGCCAGTCAAGGTAGTAGATAGCTTGTGCGTTACCATGTATGTTAAAAGCTTTCATTCTGTTTGTCAAAGTGCCAGCTTTGTTTCTGTACATTTGAAAGAAGTAGAAGAATGGCACAGTTAAACATAAATCATTCTGACTGGAAGAGACTTTGGGGTTGGGGAAGTGAAAGATAGCCTTCTCCCACCCCCTTTGTGATGATTTTCGCAGGTTTTGGTATTGAAGGATTCTCATTTGAAAATGATCCAATGTGATTGCATTGTCTGTTTCGTTGTAATCTTGCAGTTTGATCCTAATATAGTAATGTGGAGTGAACCCAGATGGAAACAAAAGTAGTTTTCTCTTTGGCTGACTGCTTTTGTTGGAGAATGGATTCAAAGCTGTTCATCCAACCATAGCATTAAAAGTTCTAGTGCTTCAAACATGCTGCTCTGAAATATAGTTGATTTATGCAGTTCTAGAGCTTTCTGTATTGAAAGTTTGTGTATTTGGCTTGTCTCTCTCTTCTACTTTCTGAACATAGGAAGCTTTGATGGCAGCTGAGATCAGTCAGAAAACGATGAAAAAGCACAAGATTTTGGTAAGTCTCAAAACTTCTATTCAAAACAGAATACCTGTTTTCTTTTAGAATGCTATGAGATGCTACAAACACATTCCGTGTTCTGTATCACATAAGACAATAGCATTCAATTTCTTGGTTTCAGCTGCAGAACAGGAATGTTAGTGTGTGAAACACAAAAGCATCTGGCTTTTGTGAAGGTGCTGTTGACATTAAAAAAGAGAGAATCCCACTCTTGATTGCTGATAGGATTTTTGTTTGCTTTTACTTTTGTATTAAGTTTGCTGTTGTTTCAAGTAATGTAGTGTTTCAGTATTAGAGATTGGGTAGAGGGTGACATATTTCTCTTTAACTTTTACCTTGTGCATGTGACAGGGTTTTGGCAGGAGTTTAAAAGGTGCAATTGGAAGACCTTTTAAATGTCATTGAAATTCAGTTGCAGTTTCACACATAGCTCTCTCATGTTGCTTTGCAATTCTTGCTACTTTACATAGTTAAGCTCCTTTTCTCCTGTATAGTTATTTCCCATGCTTTATAGTCCCTTCTCAGAGCAACAAAAGGTATCGATGTTTAAGGCAAGAGGGGGGAATAACTTAATAGTCACAAGGGCATCGCTCATTTTAGCTCTTTTATAGGTCTTTGTTTAAATTGACCTCGATGTGAACATATTGGGATTTCATTAATACTGCTGCTTCTTTAAATGGAAGTTTGTATTTAAGTGCGAAGTCTTAAATATGTTTAGATTTTAGCCAGATTACTGCTATAATATGCACACTGTATATATCAGTAGATCTTAAAAACTCTCTTCCTTTTGTGTAGTCCAGAAGCTGAATCAAAATCTAATGGCATGGCATCACCTATCGCAGAATTTGTATGATTTAGCTATTCTGTGGCCCTTGCAAAAGATGTGAAAGGAGGTCCTGGCAATTCATTAGGAAGAAAAAAAGCTTTTCTCCTCGTTTGCAGAGATTAGTTCTGCTAGGATGAAATTCAGCATGGGTATATACAAGCAGAGTTGTTGAGTGTTTAGTCTCTAATGCAGAACCCATAGAATGTGTTGAGGAAAGAGATGTTGACATTGAGCCTTAAGTGAAGGATTAGTGGTACAGGGATTGAAATCAACTCATGCTCTCACTGCCCAGCAGCAATTAGACCAAGGACACCGCACTCACAGTCTGGTGGTCCTGAGGATGTTTTAGGTTGCAGTAATGGTCATGTTCCTCTACACCACTTCAGCAGCATGCAAGGGTCCTCAACCACCACAAATCTACAGCTCCTTTCCATATACTGTCTTCTCTGCTCACGGGGGAGCTGGCCCACAGGAGAAAGAGGCTGCCAGAAATCTTCACACTTGAGAATGGTGAAGCTGAAAATACAAAGGTGGTTCCTATACTGAAATGAAATCCTGAAATTTGGTGTATATGCATGAATTTTTTAATTATTTTTTTAAAACTGTGTGATAAACTTCTGTGAAGGGGAATTTAGTATGTAATAATATGCAATAATCTTGCTCAATTCTTGGTGATTCCTTTACTTTATGGAGCAGCACTAGGATTTACATTCTCAACCAGCATTTTTCCCACCTGCAAACTTGGTGTTGACAAAGTGTCTCATACAGTGGCTGGTGGTTTTCTTTTTGAGCTACCTAATGCAAGCACTGAGCCATCAGCTGTGTGTTTTGGACAATCATTAATACACAGAGGTGGCATAGTCTTCCCAGCATCAGTGAGATGATGAGAGTTATTTAAATGAAGATCTTACATTGCACGCATGCGCAGTCTATGCAGGTATTTTGTGTTGACTGTTCTCTGAGCCCTACATCTAGAGGAGAACTTGGGGTATCCATTTAGGACCTGGTGCTTGATTTAACAGCAGTGCACACAGGTGGAATGGTAGTTATTGTAGCAGTTAAGTAGTAGACTTCCAAGCTTTTACAACTAACTCTTTATTTGTATACCTTTTAGGACATTGGCTTAGCCTACATAAATCACCTCGTGGAGAAAGGAGAGTATGACCTGGCTGCTCGGTAACTTATTATTAATTTCTTTCCTGGCTAAAGTGTGTCTGTGTGAAGGGGGAAGCAAAGCA
The DNA here is from genome assembly GCA_025448015.1 of Bolborhynchus lineola. NCBI lineage: Eukaryota > Metazoa > Chordata > Aves > Psittaciformes > Psittacidae > Bolborhynchus > Bolborhynchus lineola. The sequence goes on along the minus strand of JAOEHX010021581.1, from coordinate 18,969 downwards.
AAAGCAAATTGTTCATGAAGTATTTAGTGATGTTGATTTTCTGTGGGTTCCAGACTTTCAGTACATGCAGATGTATTTCTGTGCTGTATATTTGCTTGCCTTCAGTGACCCAGAAGTTACTCTAAAGTTTGACTAGTATTGAGATACACATGTTTTTGAAAGTCACCCTTCATCTTTCAAAGTCATGCTAGATATTCAAAATTGAGGTTTTCTTTGGATTTTGATTATTCTGTTTACTTGTGTGTCATTGACCTGTAAGACCATCAGAAAATAATGTGTGGTTATCTGGATGTAAACAAAAATGTCAAATATGGATACCTAAAATAGAGATCAGAAATTACCTAAGATTTGTGTTTTCATGTATATAAGCATTTCTTTTTAAGTGCAGGGACACTGACCACTGAAGGAGGTTGTTCCAACCCCTGGCCAGCCTGGCCTTGAACACTGCCAGAGATGGGGCAGCCACAGCTGCTCTGGGCACCCTGTGCCAGAGCCTCAGCACCCTCATGTAGAAGAATTTCTTCCTAGTGTTTAATCTAAATCAGTAATCAATAGGGATGAATGCATAGTAAGTTGTTTAGTCCTCTTGGATGTAACAAAAATTAAGATCTGAAAAGAGGTGTACCTGGTATGCTCTGCTTGAAGCAAGGGTTGCCAAAATAAGTCACCTTTGAAAGTATCTTGATAGGGAGAAGAAAAAGGAAAGAAGATCCATTGCAATCGTGCTCCGCATTTGTAGTTTTCTTTGTACCTACTTTTGTTCTCTCCCTTTTCATCTTCCTTCCAGAAAGTGCCAGAAAATTCTTGGCAAAAACACAGAACTCTGGGAATTTGAAGTTTACAAGTTTAAAGAAATAGGTCAGCTTAAGGTAGGTTAATCTCTGTCTCTGGACGCAAGTCATTGGCCTGCTGTACTTCCCCTGTGTTTTGACAAGTATCTAAAGGATCTTATTTCATGGTCCCATTGTGGTAGCCATGGTTTCACTGCTGCCTTTGAAGTTCCTGACCCAGATCTCTAGTTGTTCAGTTGTCTTTCAGTTTGATATGTTGATATATTAACATGCATCAAAACAGAGTTTGAAGCGTAGCACATCCAGGTACTCAACTACCTATTTTTAACTTGTTGACAGTCCCTAAGTGAAAGACCCATCCTCAAGGCCTTTAATTGCAAAGATGCTGACAGTTAAATGCATCTTTCCCATTTACTTTTCATTCTCTTCTAATGTCTTGAAAAATCCTACCCTTACTCTTAAGGAAGATAAGGGTGGGTGCCAGCCTTTTCTGAAAATCCAAGCCCCTTGTAATAAAGCCACAGCTTTAAGTGTTGAAGAATAGTTAAATTGCAAAGCAATGCTGAAAACCTATGCTGAGTGCTGGAAATGGTGGCACGAAAGAGCAGCCTGGCCTGTCCTGTGTTTTCCCTGGTCGTGAGCCAGCTACCAGAGCAGTACACGTTTAATGTGAATTTCTCAGTTAATAAATTGCCCAGGACATAAGGCTATAGCATTGTCACTGCCAAACCAGTAGAAAACATTATGCACACTCCCTTTGGTAACACATGTACATTTATTTCTGAATTTTATGTCTTCCTATTCAAACTCAATGAGCCAAAAAGGACATATTATTAAGATCTCACAGCATGCATCCCTTCCTGGTTTTGAGCTGTTTAATTCCGTTCAAAGAGCTAAAGTGCTTCAGCATTAGGGTTTTCAGGATGTCTGGCTTTTATTTTAGAGCCACTCCAGTGCAAGTACAGCCTTGCCTTTTGTGTGAGTTCTTAGTGGTTTGGTGCACTCTTTGCCACCTTGGAAGATGAAATCTCATATTTCTGTCTTTCCATTTCAATCCAATAAAGGACTCGAGTGCAGGTACAGGTGAAGTTTTTATATGCTGCTTCCCAGTCCTTTTGGGTTTACTTTGTTCTTTAGATGCAGCTGTCTGGAATGGATGTTTTCTTGTCTCCACTTATGTCATCCAGCAGACTGTAAAATACAAAAATATTTGCAGGTTTACTGCAACAACATCTCTGTTAAATTACTACCTTTCTGAACAGTTGGTTGTTTTCAGCCCCTTGAAAGTGGACTTAGAAAAGCATAAGATGAATCCATTATAATATTCAGCTTCAAGCTGAAGTCCTAGAAGATGTTTTTCTTATTTTACTATTTCAGTCACATAATAACTTTTCCTAAGTTCCTAAAGATACCTGAATATCATAAAGGATGAACTAGGTTAAGCTAGATCAAAATGAAGAGGTTCTTGTAATGCTTGAGGTCACTTGGGTGCTATTTGCAGTTTTTACCTGTTCACTCAGCCACTGGGTATTAAACACAATAGTCTAACAGAGCTGTAATGGCTTTAAGCCCTGATGTGAAGACTTCATTTGGGATTTGGAGACAGTGTGTTTTGAAAGGGAATTTTCTTAAGGAATTTGCAGTTCATATAAGTGGTTGCCTGAAATCTGATGTTTCCAATCTAATGTGATTTGCCAGTAACTAAGGTGGTGGTAAAACTAAAGGTTTAAACTGTCCTTTCTGCCCAGGGATTAACTAGTGATACCCCAGTGTCAAAGCCTGTGGGGTGAGTGAGTGTCTTGCTTACAGGTTTAAGGACTTTTTGAGTGTTCTGTACTAAAGGGTCCTGTTTGGCTACCAGAGGCTGCATTTTGGTTTCCTGATGTCCCTTGTGTCATCAGTGAATGTCCTCTAGAAAACCTTTTTATGGCAGTTTCCAAATTTTAGAGCCTTGTGGTGATAGGCTCCTCTCCTCCAGCAGCCGTGGCTTGATGGAGTTACATGCTTGCCCCTACCTCGCTGGAGTGTAAAGTCCAGTGTCTCAGCTCCTACAGTTAAGGAAGGTGGATTCAGAGGAAGATGCCACGCTCTGTGTGTGCTGGCCATTGTGGCACAAGGGATATGTTCCATTCTGTTGACTCTGCTGTGACAGCAGTGACTTTCAGCAGGGGTGCAGGTTACTCAGCTAGCAGCAGTAATGCTTTAATAACCAGAATGTTGGCTAGAGGACACAAGAAAGACTTTACCTGTCTGTTGAGCATGGCATAGAGTAGCATTATCCAGACAGCCCATTTCATCTCATAAGTATCCTCTGAGGAATAAATAATTGTGGTTTGGGCTTATTGGTGAGGTGATTAAGCGATCTCATGGTAACTTTAGTATCAGTTTTGTTGTGTATACCCTGTCCTTATACCTACTGATCAGAAGTCTGAAAGCAGGTCTTCAGAAGAAATAAAGGAAGAAAGTATTTGTGTGTATAGTATCTTCATTGAAAGTCACTTTTGTCGCCTGATTCAAGAATTGATACAAAGGCATCCAGATTCTGGAGCTTTTTGTCTGTCCTCGCTCCTTAACTACTGCTTAAAAATGAAGCGGAAAGAGTGTGTAGCCTCCAGCATGGATCTTGGTTCACCTTTGTGCCTAGGCTTAAAAATAACTTGGATGCTTCTCAGTCTTTGCTGAGCATAGGAGTCATACTGCAGGAGGTGGTTGTGCTTTTCCTTCAAGCAGTGGGACTTGTGGCAGGAGAGGTTTCCTTCCCAAGGCAGCCTGGCCCCCATGCAACAAGGCAGCTGCACTGCTCCACAGCTCACTGTGCAGCCAAGCTGCAGCCAAGAGTTGCAGTGAAGCATGTTGAATGAGGCTATTCGTTTAGGAGGCAGCAGGAAGGTAGAAAGCAGGAGTGAAAACAGCCCTTGGAAAATGCCCTCTGCCTTCAAGTCTTCAGATGATGTCCAGCTTGCTTGCTTTATGGTCAGAAGAGGCTTCTTTATGAGGGGGTCAGGAATATGATCCCCCAGGGCACCTGGCACAACCATGCCCTGATTTAGCTGTTAAATTCCGTGACAGATGGTGGGAGCTGATGTTGGCAGTGTGCTGTGTTTCAGGGACTGGACAAGCTCGAACAGCGTGAGGAGAGAAAAGGACTCCTGTGGGCAATGAACTTTTAATTTTTGCAAAGTCATTTTATTGGTCTTTTATTTTTACCTCCTGTTTCACCCACAGATGGAAGACTTGGATAAAATATATAACTTGAGCAACTGCTTGATTCAAATACTAGGAGAATTTGTTGTGAATACCCATTGCTATCTCTAAAACTGCAAGACCCAAAAAATAAAGATGTAGTGAGATATTATTTCTCCTGCTTTGTTCAAGCAACTTCACTAAAAAGATGCTTCTGTGCATGTGCCATTAGTGAGCAACAGGCAACATCTCTTGAGTATTTGGAGGAATTTCTTCAGTGTTGGGCCTTCAGCTACAAACCCCAAAGTCCCAACACAGCTGGCAGCAGTAGGGTTTACTTTGGCAGGTAATAATGTTGGCCTCTAGTTGTGTGGGATAATAGTGCTAATAAGATGCTGTGCTGCAATTCCAGGGTATGAGCTGATTTTATTCTGGCAGGTTCTCATCTCCTGCCTGCCAGAATGCAGTTCCTTAACACCCCCTATAGAGCAACAGATCACACACCTTCACGTTTTCCATGGAGAGGTGTATTCTCAAATTAGTTTTCATTTGGGTATGTAAAAATAGCTGGCAAAATGGAATCCTGCATCAAATGTAGTGACCCCACAGGAAGGCATAAATCAAAGTATATGTTTGTCAGCTAATGAATGCTCATACCATTGTACAAGATACAGGGCTGAGAGTGGACAAAATGGATTTTGGAAACTTTCTTCTTTTGAGGGATCTTTTGTGGGCTCTGTTTTTTCAGTGACTAGCAGGAAATACTGGGATTTGTCTCAGTGCAATGGCTGCTGTTTCCATTCTAACTAGTATCTTACCACCTACCTTTCCAATGAAAATACTTTCAGGTAAGTAATACATTTGCAGTGTGTGCAATCCTAAAGTAAATAGTGCCAGGATACTGCTTACAAATATGAATATGCAGCGCTTCCAGAGCATTTACCAAGAGCCATGTTTTGCACATAGCTTTCGTTTTTTGCTTCACAATTCTGTTTACCTGTCATCAGTGTACCAGGATGTTACATGTCATTCCCCTGCTGACACTTTGTGCTCTTCATTCCTATAGGCAATTAGTCGTTACTTACCCAGACGGGACCCAGTTTTGAAACCTCTGATCTATGAAATGGTCCTGCATGAGTTTTTGGAGAGTGACTACGAGGTACTGTAGCCCGACATGGCCATGTGTAATAGTTACTGCCACCCAAACACCCTCAGCAGTGTAGCATTCTGACAGCCGATTCTCTGTCGTATTCCAATATTTATTGATGGACAGTTCCACAATAATGAAAAGATAAAAAAGAAGAATTTTGTTTTTTTTCTAAGAGAATAAGTAGAATGTTCTTCACAGCACTCAAATACTGTCTTTATTATCACTTAGAAATACTGTTATTTTATTTCGTTTAATGCAGCATAAGTGGTTGAGGTGCTGCACAAAGCCCAGAGTGCCTGAAAGAGAATCAGCTTCATGAATCTTAATAACATTGCCCTAAAAAGGAAAATCAGTGTTCTGCACTCTGCACATCTGTGGGCACATAAAAGTGGCTTAGAGGTGAAGCCAGCAGGTGTCATCTCAAAGGCTTAGCTGAAGCTTTGATGTTTTGAATTGTTCCTTAGGCAGTTCTTTCTATTTCTGTTACAATCTCTTATACTTTTAGGGGTTTGCAACCCTGATAAAAGAGTGGCCTGGAGATCTGTACAACAACACAATCATAGTTCAAGCTGTAGTGGATCACCTGAAGAAAGATCCGCAGAACAGGACTTTGCTACGAACGCTTGCAGAATTGTGAGTATGGTTTTAAACTCCTGTTACAAAAAGTAAACTTGAAAGAGTGTGCTATACTTGATATTTGCCTAACTGTCTTAACAGAAATATGTCTACAGAGTATCAGCTTTCTCTCATCTCCACTTTGCTGATTGCGCAGCTTGCCTGTTTTTCCCCTTCTTGATAAAGTGTATGCTGGGTATGAAAGCAAAGAGTTCAGTGAGATTGGATATGCTGCTCCTCTTTCCAAAGCAAATAGCTAGCATTCCTCTTTATGCTGTCAGAGGAAGCCTCTTTTGTGAAGTGTGCATTTCAGAATTGTCCCCAGGAAAATCAAATGGTGGGGTTTTTTCTCCCACAATTTCACAAGTAGTATATTTAGGTTTACTGTGTGGCTGGAAATACGTGACAGGAAAATGTGCCAAAACTGATCTGGTTCTAGGCTCCTTTGTACAAGGATAAAGCTTTCATTTTCTCAGCCTGATCAGCATCAGTTCCTTTCATACCACTTCTCTGAAGAAAGTGAAGCAACTGTCTATTGCTGTGTTACAGTCTGTCCCCAGGTTGTAAGAGAACAATGCTTTTTAGCTCTGAGGACAGTTCCAATTAGTTTCCAAAACCAGAAAAGCCTAGCATTTTGTGTGGCTTCCCCTGTGGTTTGAAACTGGGGAAACAAAAATGAAGAGAAAGAACCACTGGTCAAAACACAAATGCAGTGACTGATATAAACAGAGTTGAAAGTGATGTTGCCTAGTGGTTTATTTCCCTTTAACAGAAATGAATCACAGCAACTATTTAGCTAATTATCAAATCAAGTAGCATCCTAACACGCTTTACATCCTAGATTTAAATTTTCCCTTGTGAGTGATGTTCCTACACTTACATATGGAAGATCACATGTATTATAACATTGTTTTCTATCAGGTATACTTACGACCAACGCTATGGCAGAGCCCTAGAAATCTACCTGACTCTGAGGCATAAGGACGTCTTCCAGTTAATCCACAAGCACAATCTTTTCAGTTCTATCAGAGACAAAATTGTCCTACTCATGGATTTCGATTCAGAGGTATGGGCATCCTAATGATTTTTATACTCTTTTTCCACTAGAGATATTTTAATTGATTAAAAATAAATGAGCTAAGCATGGGGTTGAGGCAGAGAGCATGTTTCCTGTATCTGGATACATTCTGAGGAAGAAAATGTTTGCCTAGAATCCAGAGTAATTTCTTTCGCATTTCCATTTGGATGTCACTCACAGTGAGAAAAGTGCCGGGTCTGAGATCATTGTTGTGATTCTCAAGTGGACTTTCACCATGATATTCTTTCTGCATTTCTAATAAAGTAATGCTGTTAATAAGCCAAAGAAAGGAGGTAGTGCATTTATTACGAGGCATATATTAAATGTGCCTTCCACGTGTCTTTTACTGCAGTCTGCTTCTGAAGGTTTGCAAGATCATTAACCTAAATTCAAATGAGGAAATGTGCATTGTATTCTAATTCTATGTTCTTTCTTCCTAACTGGCTATAAAACCTTATCAAATGATATTTGCTATGATCCTTGGGGGGAAACCAGGTAGATGTGTTCTTTTTTCAGTGCAGTGCTGGTTGTTTAAGCACAGGAGCTAAAATATGGAGCCATCTCTACCAAAGATGATTGTCTTTGGTATGGCTATTCTAAACTACATGGGGACAAAAAGAGTATAATTGTTTTTTCATTATTCAGAGTAAATTGTATCAGGAATCTGTGGGTCTGTATTTTTTGAGTTTGAAGCAAAATTTCTTCTTGTAAGAGGAAGCAGAATCGGTATCCTGGTGGCCACCATGGCCTTTTCTGCTTGTGTTACTGTATCAGTGTGCAGATAGGTTGGAGGAATCCAGTTGTAAGGCAAGCTGTTTGTTTCCCATACAGCCATCACCCTGCAGTTGCATTTGGCCATGGGACAAATAATATTTCTGTCTCATTTGGCAATGGCCTTCTGTGACCCATGATTCAATGGGCATGCTTTGCCTGCAATAGAGGTGCCCAGTATTGACTGCTGTTAGCATGGAAACTTTAGGAGAAGTATTCTGGAAAAATACATGATGCGTTGTTCTGTAATGCTGTGCTGTTGGGAAATGCTGATGTCATGTAAAGTGTTCTCTGAGTTACTGTTGCTGTAAAGAGTAGGCCTGCAGTATTTATCTGATGCCATCAGTGAACAAGCATAATGCTATATAGAATGTGAGAAGATGTGTGTACCTGTGCATTAACTGTGTTCTTTCTCTTTACTTTAGAAAGCAGTAGACATGCTTTTGGATAATGAAGATAAAATTTCTGTGAGTATATCAAGTCTGTGGCTTGGCAGCCCAATGTTTGCTTGTATTACCCACCCTCCTTTCAGACCTGTAAATGCGATGTTTGTCACAGGTTTGCTAATCCGTTGGGGTTTATTTGTTTCATTTCAGATTGATAGAGTTGTTGAAGAATTAGAAAACAGGCCTGAGCTACAGCATGTTGTAAGTATTTGTTTGAGCTGAATAAATTCATTGCTGGGCCTGTGTTTTACAAATAACGGTCTTCCTGTCAAAGGGCACATAGCACCAGAATGTTGTAAATCATCAGAGCCAAAGTGGCTACTTCTGCTAACCTATTTCTTAACATGGCTATAGTGTTTTAACAACCGTAAAATAATTTTAAAATGTGAACTTGTGAGTAGTTGATCACATACTGCTTATTGTTAACATGCTGTGAGGTACTCCTTATGGCATTGCAGACACTTGTGTTCTCTGGGCAATTACTTCTTGCTTGTTTCCCTCCTCTTTCCTTACACAAAAATGGTGCTGGGTGCGACTCCGAAGCACATTTTACTGACCTGTGGAGGCAGGGAACTGCTTGCCTTTCTAGAGCTGTAACTTCCATATGCTGCAGGATTGTTCTTGTTTGTGCAGAATTACAATAGCAGTGTCAGGCTGTGGCTCCACATTGCTATTCCAAAAGCACCTCTGGTTAGAATGGGCTGTCAGTGGAATGTGTAACTTGTAACTCTGGGCTTGGGCTGATTCAGGGAGGGAAGTTTAACTTGCTGCTGTGTACAGGTGGGGCTCAGGGCATTGATCTGGTTTATGGGTTAGAGATCTTGTTATAGGAAGCAGCTTTGTCAAGTGTGCAGCCCATAGCCAAGAGCTTTGCAAAGATGACTGTCAGTTTGTGAAAGGGATGCATCAGTTTCGAAGTGTGAAGCCTGCTTCAGTTTGAAAAGAAAGTGTCCCTCAGAATTACTCTCAAAGCTTTCCTGTGCTCATCTAAGGGAGGAAGGAGCTTTGCCACAGGATCTGTACTTCAAGGTGCTTTGGGTAAAACACTTAGTGGTAAAACTTTGGTCTGCAGTTATCTGTAATGGTCAAATGTATCTAGATAACTAAAATGTTTTATTTGAAATACTTCTCCAGAGTTTTCCATAAAATTCATTATCCAGTAGTTTCCTTGAAGGTTAAAGGACAGCTACTAAAGTGTTACTGACAACCTGTTTTATAGAGCTGGGTTTGGAGATTGCTGTGATTGCTGTGAAGAGTACTTCAGAAATATGTGGTCTTTTGTATGAGGATTTAATCTCTGTACCTTCTAGTATGTGTTAGCACATTCCTGAAGAAATTAGGAGGAGTTTTTATCAGTGGAGAACAGATAATAATGTATAATCTGTATTAATGGCTTTGAGTTCTGATTCTCATTTTTGATTCCCAGTATTTGCACAAGCTTTTCAAAAGAGACCACCATAAAGGCCAACGATATCATGAGAAACAGATCAGCCTTTATGCTGAATACGACCGTCCAAACTTACTGCCGTTTCTCAGAGACAGCACACACTGTCCTCTAGAGAAGGTAAGGCCAAAACTTAAACACAGGTCCTCGATTTTTACATCTATAGCTTGTAATGTTGTTTGTAACTATGTCTGGTACTGCCCTCTACTGCCGAAAGAAGGGATCCTTTGAGTGTGTGACCATCACCTGCCGGAGCCTGGTTTGCGGAGCTGGCTGCCGGCTGAGGCCTTCCTCTCTCGCCTCACAGGGCAGGAACTGGTGGGGATTTTAAATGGAGAAGTTCTGAGTTCACACTTGATGCATACCTGCAGCGTGTCTGCTCATCAGTGCCTGGCCTGGCTGAACAGCAGGTTGCGGTTGCAAGAAATCAGCCATCATTTTGCCAAATCTAGGATTGGTCAGTGCTAGATCTTGAAGAATGAGTACCTGTAACCAGAGTTTTTCTAGCTTTGTATTCCAAGGTCCAAAGTCGCTTTCAAATCATATACAGAATATGTCTGTCTCTGAAGTAGCAGAGCTAGAAGTTACTTTGTCTTTTTACGTCTGCTGGTAAACTTGGGGTTGTACAGAGAGCCATGTTTCTACCTTCTTTAACCTTTTTATATTTTCCTTTTTTGCTCCTCATGAAAAATGAAATAAAGTGAAGGGCTGTCGTGGGGTTTTTTTTCCCCTGCTTGAATTAAAGTATATCACATGGAAATTTAACTTTCTCTTTAGCTCAGTCAGTGTTTTATTCTTTATTGCTCTTAATGGCCAAGCAAGGCAGACTTTGTGAAAGGATGTCCCTCTGCGTGCAGCTATAATGGTGACACCAGTTGCAGTAGTTTTAAATGTAATGCTAAATATTGCATTTTCTGTGGTTGATACTCAAAGGAGAACTGGTACTGTTCTTGGCATTTGCATGCTGTTGTCTGCACAGCAGCAGGAAACACTGGAAAAAAACTTTTGTTAAGGTTGCAGGCTTGGTGTTTGAAACTTGCACAAAACTCAGTTGTCTCAGTGGAGTTGTGTCTACACTATTGGCTTCTTTCTTTATAAGGCTCTGATTCTCTTGTAGGTTTTGCAAGTTAGTTTTAGTAATTGCAGTTCCAGCCAATTATCTTCAGTGAAGGATCGTTCAGGGAAGTGCTGTGTGTAAATGATACAAGTATTTTGCTGGCACTGCTTTTCTGAATTTATGGGCTGTGAGAAAGCATATATCAGAGACCCAGGAACCTTTGGAAGGTCTGAGAAGCAAAGTGAGGAAGAAGGATTTTAGAAAAAGTGTCATTCTAACCTTAAATTAAAATGTTATGTTTCAATAAGAAGCTAAGGAAGAGAGATACCTTGAAGAGACATACCAACACTACATAAAACCTAGTTGAATTTACTGTCACTACTAATTCTGTAGTTACCCTTCTTACCATACGTATCATATGGTAACACTTTTTGCCACATAGAAATCTTTGTTCTAAGGAAATAGAAAGGGGACCAGAATTTCTCATTTATCAATATTTTCAGCTCCTGTTAAGCAGATTTCAGTGCAGTGTATGAGTTGCAAAAAGCCATGGTCATTATGGCTTTAAAAAAAATTATAAACCTGGCAAGAAGAAATGATTCTTATTCTTGAAAAGTGCATTTTATTCAAGTGCAGTTCAGCAAATGTTTTACAAAATGAACTGAAAGAGGAGTGTGCATGCTCCTTGTTTTCCTCTAGAGGGAGCATGACAGTCAAGAAACGTGCAGCATCCAGAACTACTGAATGCTTGGTGCTTTGTAGTTCAACTTCTGAGTGGGGAATAAAAAAGGCTGTCAGTTGTGTTTATGACTTATTAGTATTATTCATAACTTCATTCACCTGAAGTATCTGAGTGGGTAGGAATTCACCAACCTCTACCCCAGAATTGGTTACCCAGATTTCTAATCTTTGTTGTAACCCATCTGAAATAATTTGAGAGTGGAAGGGGAAGTTAATTCTGACCTACATCTTTAGCTGTCTTAAGTGTTTATAGTTTTGATTTCCCAGTATGAAAATCTTTGCTGGTGAACAGTTGTCTTCACAGGAATGCCATGCATCTTGATTTTGCTTTCTGCTTCCAAACTGGAAGCAGACTTGGCATCATTTATGGCATACCAGCCTGCCAGTTTTCAGTTAGTAAAAAGTTGTTGGTAATCTGTTTGGTAGTTTTTGTGTTAGCATTTTTCAGCTGCACAGACTCTGTAACCACTCATGAGGGTTTTTTGCCCTCAGGGCTCTAAATTGAATTTCTAAGAAATGCTTCCTCCTTATTCTTTCATATTTGCATTGGGTTAATATTGAGTTGTCTTCTTGGAGGTCACTGGTACAAAATCTGGAGGGCCCTTTCTGCTTCCCAGAATCATTCTGGTTATCGTGAGGAGATCAGCAGTCTTGTGTTGTGTATGAATGTCAAGCAGGCCTCCATCACTAGGGACCTCATGAGTCCACCCACAGGAAGCAAGTCTTGACAGCAGATAAATGTAATGCATTTGGGTTAACCAACTTTTGGAACCAGAAGAAAGAAGGTGACAGTGAGCTGAAGGATAGACGTTGGCATAATCTAGCCTGAAATACCAGTCGTGTCCTCAGATTTATTTAATCTTGGAGAAAAATAAAAGGAAGTGCCATGGAGTTTCTCCTCTTCATTAATGCCAGAGAACCTGATGGTGCATATTAAGGGAGCTGTATTCTTATCAAAATGAGTAATGCAACTTCATTGAAAAATATCTTCAAGCCTCTTGCAGCATTTGTGATCAATAAAATATTGTGTAACATGGTTCCCTGTGTTTTCTTTCCATCCTCCTTTACCTTAAATTCAAGGCTCTTGAGATCTGCCAACAGAGGAACTTCGTAGAAGAGACAGTGTATCTTCTGAGTAAGTAACACTCAGTATGATAAATTACAAGATGCTTGTAATTACAAGTCTTGTCATAAAGTTTATGCTGAAAAAAGTATGTGGTGTATTACTTGATATAATTTAGCGTGCTTTTCCAAAGGCAGAGTTGGTATGGAGTCAGTACAATCAAATAACAGCATTTAGAAACTAAAAGCACTGGTTTATTCATATGATGTCTTAACTCCATATTTTGTGCTGCTGTGTTTGTGATTTGGTGTTTTTGTGAGGTTTTGGAATCTCCAATACTGTCAATTTGAAGAGAGGAGAGAAATAAAACCTGTTTTATTCTGAATGCATCTCAAACTTAGTGTTATCTTTTGGTGAGGTGGAAGATTTGCTTAGATATTCCTTTTCTTTTTTTCTTTTTTCTTTTTTTAATAAAAGTAATAGTAAACTAACTCCACCAGCAGGCCAAGGAGTCTACCTCTGAATGTCAGACATGAGTCATGAGCAGAATGGAAAGCTTTTCTTTAATCAGTCTTTGTTTTAATAAGAAGAATTATTTGTGGAGCATTCAAGAGCAGAGCTGGATTTACACATGGATTGATTTAAAGAACATTTCAACATTTCCTACTACTTGTTCTTCCTCCCTCCTCTCATTTTCCAAGGGTGTAAACTGTGCTAGAAGTGCAAATTAAAAGTGCAAATAAAGGGGGTGTTTAATGTCATAGTTAATGCACGCACATACACACACTCCCCCTTACTTTAGATGTTGCTGCAGCTTAGAACCCCTAGTATGACCCAGCACATCCTTAAGCAGGCTACAGGTCCCAGTCCAGCAAAGCATTCCAAGACTTGTTCCGATTATATTACTAGTGGCTCTGGGATTTGCATTCCTACCTCAAATTAGATTAGATTTGATCTTGGTTTAATGAGTTAGGGCAATTTAACACTTACAAAATTTCTACTGAAAGCTTCTTAAAAGCACTGTGCATTGATAAGTATTTAGGTTTTATGATCTTTTTACTCCTTTCTTTCTTTCCTTGTAGGCAGAATGGGAAATAGCCGCAGTGCCTTGAAGATGATAATGGAAGAATTGCAAGATGTGGATAAAGCTATTGAATTTGCCAAGGAACAAGATGATGGAGAACTTTGGGAAGATCTTATTTTATATTCCATCGACAAACCACGTAAGCAGGATAGTTTCTCAGGAACTTTGCATATGTGTTTTTTTGTGTGTGAAATGCTATTGCAATAATAACATGCAAAATCCACATGCATGTTAGAGAAGGTGTTAATGGATGGCCAGGGAGGTGTTCTGGTTTGTGGAGCTGTCCTAATGTGCATAAAAACCTCCAGTAAGGCAGCATGTTGGCATGCTACAAAATGAATGCTTAGGATTTAACATTTGACTGAGCTCTGTGTAGTTACCTTGTTAATGACAAATCAAGGGAAGAATAGTGCTTTTAATTTGGCAGAATGAGGCTTTATTTTTAGACCGCATCAAGACACAGTCTGCAGGCTTGATGAGGATGTTGTGTGTCTGCTTATTGCAGCTGCTTCCCGTTGAAATTCTGAAATTGAAGAACCCACACCTCAGTAGAATAACTGATTTGTTTCTGTGGCACAAAGGTGGATCCGTAATAATGGGTGCATTTTGCCTTTCATCCACTGTATGAATAGCTACACAAGTTTGAAGTTTAGAAGGAATGAGAAAGTGGCAGAATCTTATAAGCATCATCAGTTTGATTTTCTGGAGGCAGATTCAGAGGAGACCGTAGGACTGAGAAAATAAAGAATTATTTTTACTACTCCAATCCATCAGTTTTGCAGCCTCTCCTGGGGCTTGAAATCAAGGCTTTAGAGTCTCTTTTGGGGTCTCTTTTCCAAAGGATTGAATGTCTAGTAGAATTACTGTGAGAAAATGTATCTCTTCATCCTGTGGATGCTAATTCTGAAAGGAAAAAGCAACCAAAATCCGTAAGCGCTTTAGAATGGCATTCTCAAGTTGCCCATACTTACATGCAGGATGTCACTAAAGCAGTGCTACAGTTAATGACCTCTTCAGAGCTAAAGGGATTCAAGGCATATAGAATTCTCTCAGTTTCATCTGACCATATATAGGGCAACTCCACTGATGTTCTCAGTTTTGGAGAGTGAAGAAAACCAGAGTATGGGGGTTCATCCTTCCAGTGTTTCATTTAGCCACATGCATGTCAAAAAGCGAAAGACTTCTTTTGTGTCACTCTCACCAACGTGTAGAAACATGTTGGAGTTGGGTTAAGTAGTTGAGAATTTGGTTTTAAATCCTGGACCTGGGAATGGAGCAGTCACATAATGTAGTTAATTTTCTGGCTCTGTTTGCTCATGTGCTCCTTTTATTGAATTCAGATGCATTATTTACTTGTGGGTTTGTGCTGGTTACTCTCTTAACCTGAAATACCCTGGAAGGTCTGTGAATTGCCAAACTGTATCTTCTGTATTTAGGTATGTGCAGCTGCAAGAAATAAATGGATGGTACATATGAGTCTTAGTGTTATCTTTTGTCAGAAAACTGGCACAGAATCTGTCAAAGCCTGTATCTTATCACCAGAGCATCCTTTAATGAGGTATTTTGTTGGATTTTTTTTCTTAATTCCTTTACCTTTTGGTTTTCATAGCTTTTATTACTGGTTTGTTGAACAATATTGGAACCCACGTTGACCCCATTCTGTTGATCCACCGCATTAAGGAAGGCATGGAGATTCCTAATTTGAGAGACTCGCTAGTGAAAATTCTTCAGGACTACAACTTACAGGTAAATACTGCATCCTTCCTGTGACACTCATTTTCAGAGAGACAGCAAGACTGCTTTGCCATTGAACAGCACAAGAAATGGCTGTCATCGAGGTTTGTCCATTCTGCTCAGACGTCTGTTGACACCGTGAGTTGCTACAAGACTAGCACAGAAAGGGTGGAGATTTGTTAAGGCAAACAGTCTCTTGATGGCTTCTCGCACGTCTAAATCTCTCCCACGCTGTTATAAGCCTAGTGGGAAAGTAGAACTGGAATGATCTTGGGTGATTCCAACTATTTTATACTGCCTGACTGTCCAGTATTGGAAAGTCTCATGGCCAGTAGTTTTAATTCTGTTTCATATGAGGAGGCAGAACACAGTGTGCAGTCACTAAAACATTCACCAGGTATTAGAGCCGCGCACTAAGTGTCATACTAACTAAAAGAAAGTGATCTTTTAAAATCCAATTCATGTCTTGTGCAGAATGTGTTGATGTCTCTGCATTTATAGAAAAAGAGACTGCTTGTTGCATTGAGAGAGTTTTTATCCCAGCACAATTACACCAACGCATGCAGTTTCCTCCATAGCTGGTTCTGATGAGTGTTTGCAAGAACTTACAAGAAGTGTGCCCATCAAAGTAACAGTAGGTAGAGTTGCATTGCATACTTTAAATCTCCTTGCTACAAAAAGAGACCCAAATTTGAGTTTTCTGTGATGCTGCTCTGCACCATTTACTGAGAGACATAAGGATACAGAGCAGTTTGAATGCCTCTAGTGTGACTGTGTAGAGCCCAGAAAAGCAGCCCAGTAAACAGCTGAAACTCCCAGTTTTCTGATCCTCATGAACATTTGTTTCCAATCCTCTGTTTGTCTTTGGACATCTCTAGCAAATAGACAGAGTTGCTGGCTTTCAGTAAGGTCATGGTTGGTCTCTTACTGGTCCATATAAAGACTGTATCTGCTAGAACCTTTAGTGCTGTCAGAAACCCTTCTAAAAAGGCAGAGTTTAAAGCCTTTCCAAGGCTTTTCCCTTACTTGATTATCATTTGGGCTTTGCATTATTACTTCTCAAAGAAGCATTTTATGTGTCTTGTTCTCCTATCACTTGTTATGTGCGAGGAGCTACCCCAAATAAACATAAACATGTTTGCATGTGATGCAGGTTGTAACGTTACTTCCAGATTTTAGTTGACTTCATGAAATACTAATATCTTTTCCAAATGATGCTAGCTAAATAGCATGCTACATTTAAGCAGTTGCCTGTGAATCTTGCTGCTGTCAGTGACCTACTGATCCTGCTGTTCCTGCCTTCAAATGTATGGTTTTGGGGTGTCTGCAGCTGATTGAGAAGGTGCTGTGTGAAGAGCTGCAGCTTTACCTGCATGCAAAGTATATTGCATGGCTTCAGACAAAGCTGATGACATTGTTTTGGTCATGAGGGGAAGGGAAGAATAATTTTGTCTTCCTATACCTTTTAACAAAATTACTTTGGGATTAAAAGGCTGTATTTAACCTTCACAGTAATATCCAAAATTATTTGCTGTTAGCATTGAAAAGCTTCATGGATTTCAAATGAATTAATTTTGAAGTAGATTTGGATAGCTCTAGGGCTAAAATTTAGATCTCTTAGGAACAGTAGAAATTAGGGAAGCTTTAATTTGGTTTTGGCTTGCTTGTAGGATAGCAAGACAATCTAGCCAAAAAAAGGGGGCTTTAGAGAAATGTGAGCTGTAGCTTAAAATAAGACTGTTCCTGAAGTGTTACAAACCATGTAAAGTACACAGTTTATGAACAGATGTGTCTACACTGGAATGTCACAGCTCTTCAGCACTCACCTAAGTAGTCTTACACTGGCAAACTCAAATCTTATAGCAGGGCTGTTTCTGCATCCAGCAGTTTCATCATGACCGCTGCCTCATTAGCTGCTTTACAACTAGTCTTTGATACATTTGTATGATGCCTGGTCCCACCTTTGCCTCATGTTGCATAGGTTCATGGTGAGAAGTCCATTTCCTCTATGATTTATGCTTATGTATATGGATGCAAATTTCCTGATGCACTCCTATCTTTGCATTAGATGTGATGTGAAACATGGGTAGGAGCTAAAAGCAGTGCCTTTGACAGACTGTCTTTTTGAAAACAATTCTTTGCATCCCAGCAAAACCAAGTGAATCAAATTGAGCGGCTGCCAAAGCATGCTGTATGTGGCTTACAGTGTGCATTAGAGAATCCAACAAGGAAGTCTACTGATGCCACAGAGTTTGTTGGTTTTTTAATCTGGTATCTTCCCTGAATGATTTAAGTTGTTATTAATGTTGGCATATAGCAGACAGGTTGCTTCACAAAATTAGCACCCATTACATGAACTGCTGTAACAGTTCTGTGTGCTACTCCAAGCTCACCTTGGCTCTGCGTGGTTAACTTACACCTTTGAAAAGGAGTTAATATCTATTCACTACCAACCAAGCATGGCACTAATATAGAATTAGGTATTCTACTGGGTAAAAATCAAATGTAGATCACATGAGAACTTTGTTCTTAGGCTACAACTTCATGTAAGTACTGTTAATTTGCTTTCTCTCTGGTGTTACATCTCTGCTTTACAAGTAGCAATCTCTTGACCTGCAGTATTACTCTTCAAGAATGCCCATTTTTATTTTCCCACTTCAGGGGATGCAGTCTACCACGAACTTAAATCTGAAAACACTCTCGGGTGTTCCCCTAAGTAGGAAAATATTTCAGTACTTAAGTGGTTTTCTGAATTGGGATTAAAACTCTAAGTGATTATTTATTGTTTGGTTGCTTTTTTCCCTCCTGAGGATCATTCATTATAATATTTACTCTTTGTCGTCATCTGAGTTCATGTATTAAAACCATAGCACACAATTGAGTGGCACTGATGTATTATAGTGATGAAAGTTTATTTACTGCAGAAATAATACTGATTTTACTGTTTATATACAGTAACATCCATAGACAACAAAGTTACGAAGGCATAGGCAACAATGACTAAGTTCTAGTTGTCTGCATTTCACCTGGAGTCTAGTGCAGTGCATCAAGTGTAGTGTAGTCTAAATTTCTTAATTATATTTTATACTTAACTCCTGAAATCTAGTTCTTTAGTGCCATAAATCTATACCTAAAGTAGATGAAAGACTACATCCTTTGAATTTATGAACACCTGGAGATATGTTGTCTTAAGAAGAAACATGCTTACTTATTAGAAATTACATATTCCCAGCACAGTATTTACTTAATAGCAAATAAATCACTGTTCTTCTGTCAGTGTGTTCAACTTCACTAAATACCATTTAAACCTGTGGTCAGCTAACCATATTGAGGCCAGTCATATTGATACCCTGATAAAAGCTTAATCGTTTTCATTTTTACTGTTTGCATTTAAAAGTGTTTTCCAAGACACAGAGCCAAAACTCAATGTTATCTCCATGAAATTGGAAAGTTGTTGTCAGTGTAACTTGAATTTGGTTTCCATGCATAGACATTTCTTCCATGAGGCTCTTGAGGGACCTCTCTTTCCAATAGAAATTTATAGTGTAATTGTTTTTAAAACCTCCCTCAGCCAACACAATTAGAGCAGTAATGCTCCTATTTGAAAACTGTAGCAAAATCAGCATTTATTTGTATTTCTATGCAAAATATAAATTCAAACTACTGTGTTTTTTCAGTGAAACCATTGCTACTGATGGTTTTGTACAAATTCTGTGGACTGAAACTTAACAGTTTTAGAATCATAGAATAGTCAGGGTTGGAAAGGACCTTAAGATCATCCAGTTCCAACCCCCCTGCCATGGGCAGGGACA